>NPFG01000072.1:0-136217 GCA_002288965.1 Xylaria sp. MSU_SB201401
TCTTTTAATTAAATTAGCTACTTAATTAGATTAGCTACTTTTTAGACCTTTATATATACATTTAAAAACAATTTAATAATAATGTATATAATTAATTTAAACTATCTAGAATCTAATTCGTAGATAGTTTTATACTGTTTTGACAAGTTTGCGTATTATAGCTGGGTTTGCCGCAAGCCTTATAGCGCCAGGCGCGCGTCTCTTTCCTTTTTATACGATAACTACCTTAACGATATTTATAATTTTCTTACTTAACTATGTCTTTAAAAGCTTATAAATCTCCTAAGTTATATAATAAAGGACCCCCTATCTTATAATCGAGTTTTTTTTATATAATAACACCGGTTAAGCTTATAATTTACTTTATAAAAGGTTATAATACCCTTTTTAATAATATAAAACTTAGTTATACTATATATAATCTAATATATACTTTTAATAATAGATATTAAAAAGCTATTTTAGTATTATATAACTTTTAATTTAATATATTAAGATAAAGATTAGGCTTTAACTAAGTTAGTTAAATTAATTAAAGTTATAAATTATTAGTAAATAAATAAAGTTAAAAATAAAAGCTCGATTTAAAAAGTAACTAGTCGATAATCTAACTAGTTAATAATATATTCTAAGTTATATAGCCTTATATAAAAGATTTATAGGCTTTTAGAGATATAGTTAGGTAGGAAAATCGTAAATATCGTCGGGGTAGTTGTTATATAAAGAGGAAAGAGACGCGCGTCTGGCGTTATAAGGCTTGCGGTAAACCCGGCTATAATACGCAAATTTATTAAAACAGTATAAAACTATCTAGCAAATTATATTCTAAATAGTTTAAATTAATTATATACGTTATTATTAAATTGTTTTTAAATACGTATATAAAGGTTTAAAAAGTAGTTAATCTAATTAGGTAGTTAATTTAATTAAAAGATGCGTTAATATATTATTTGATTTGATTTATAAATATAATAAATAAATTTTTACCTTTATATATATTTTATTAAGTTGTATCTTTTTGTGTTATTCTGTGAGGGCGTTTGGCAGCAGGCGTGTTAATTTGATAATTTTCAAAATTGTACTGTTAGATACGATGACAGTACCGCAGGAGCGCATATCTACAATAGTCGACCTAACATCTCATCATAAATTGAATTCCGAATGTGAAGTCTTCGTTTTTCTGCTACGCTACGCTGCTTTCCCCCTCGAAAATGACGGATATTATTAGTTATACACGTTCACTACCTATATAAATTCCTAATGATTCTTTGTCAAACGATTACAAGACTTACGAGCCCAAGCGTTGGCCAGCCAGGCATTATTTCGGTCGTGCGCACCACTGTATAGACACTGTGGCTTTATTTTCGAGTTAAGCCACATGCGTGGCTATGGTGGCTTGATTTAATCGGCGGAACTTGACCCAGGGGTTCTGCTAACGCCGATATATCAAGAGAGAGTAGGTAGGTCACAAATATCTTTCAATACTCTCTGTCTCGCCTAACGATGTAGGCACTACATGCGCTACCAGAGTAAACATTGGAAACGGGCGACTTCGGCGCCCGCATCGTGTTTTTTGCGGGGACGGTGCATACTCTATTCCTTATGTGGTCTTACCGACAATTTATCATGCATGGTCTGCCTTCACTCCGAGCCTGTCATTTTCTCTGCGTCATGACCTCACGAGATTCATTACTACATCCGAACTTCACGGCAAGGTATCCTAGAGGTTCGGCGCCACGTGCAGTTGAGCTGGTCGAGATAGCACTACGTGATGATGAATGCCCTGTTTTCGGGGCGGGACATACCGGTAGATCTCTCACAGTTCTCTCACGGCGCATCTCTCGCAGGTATCTGAGATTGTGAGCACGAGAGTAGTAGCCAATAACAGCACTGTCCACGATGTCAGCGGGGCCGTTATGCTATACCAGCACCCAATTACATCGAACACACTATCTATCATCTTGGTAAGCGGTATAACAAACGAAAACTCCTTCCCTTGACAAAAAAAAAGAACCGAATGCAAGATCCCGTAAGGGCAGTGCACACATAACAATTGATGGATAGCAATCTCTTAGTCATTTGTATTCCACACACTAAGTGTTGAAGTAAAGGTAGATTGCTGAGGTCACGCTCTCCAAAGTTGAATGCCCCTGGAAAGGGCGATAAGAGCTACTGTCGCTATGAGTAGCTAAGACAAATACACATATACAGGCCCCAACGAATCGCTAACTCTGCTGTTCATATTCACAGGGTTGATTCATCCTAACCACGTAATAGTGACGCGACACTTTCACCTGCCTGCAACCTGGGAATACCGAAGACAGCATACAATGTGCGGGTCTATGCCACGCAAACAATAATGAAAGGGTATCTCAGATCCCAGAAGCTCCACTTAAAAGTTTGGAAACGTTAGCTTTGGATTCTCTCAGCTTGTCATTCCATAAGACAAGCAGATCAGGGCCAATCTTTAGCCCCCTTGCACTTGACCATTCTCGATTAAATAGGTATCTCAGCTACTTCAATCACGGTCCAACGACCTTGTCTGACATAACAGCAAAAGAGTTCTTGCCTTCTCCAAGAGATGCCACTTATATTGGTCTGGTAGAAGAGAGGCCACGTCCTGGGCTTATAACGCTGATGCGAGGATACTGCGTCGAAAGGACTACGTGCTGCTACTGAGGTGTTCCGTCTAATGTGAATGGCTACAACTCAAAAAAGCAGAAGCCACTCTATGAAGTATTGTTTGTACATATCTGTCATAATTTTCCATCGTTGTGTGTCTTCTATCATTCTAGCCCGAAATTATGGAGTTCTCTACATCAGAAATAGGAGCCACTGCTGGCGATACAGGTGACGATTCTCAAAGATCGGACGCTCGTGCCAGCGATACGAATGCCTTGATACTCAGAATACGGCAAGCTTACGAGTCAGGCCGGCCGTTGTATCCTGTCCAAGATGTCAACCAACTGTTGCAATTCGCCGCCCACCACCACGCAAATTCCAACGCTGTTAACAGGTCTTATCTGGGCTTGGATTATTTTGGACACGAACAATTATGGACATTCTCTAAGGATCAATCGCAGTAAGTTATAACCCCTTGATATCCTCGTATGATATGTGGGTTAGGATATACAGAGCTTGAAGGACTAGGCTTTGGTCTTACGCATGAGTATTCAGCTAACTTGGATTAGCTCCGCAAAATTAGATCTTTCACCCATACAGTGGTTAATCGCGATGCCACTCATCTGTAGCGACGCCCACAACCTTCTGACGAGAGCCTTCTCGCTGAAACCTATGGAAGATGTCCAGGTGTCACCCTGGGCCGCATTACCGGGTGAATTTCATGAGCCCAGTGCAAGTCGATATATCCAGGAAAAGCTCACGTGTGCTAAATCTAAATGGGACGAGTCGAGCTACAAAACTAGAATTGACATGGCTCTTAATACTGCATTCGCTCAATGTTTTGCTTACAGGGATCAGCCTTTCACGAAGATAGTAGTAATAGGCACAGAGACTCTTGAGCTAGACTATAGAGTTCCAAGGAGCAACTGGAAATACGCGACACAACATGCTTTCGTTTTTAGTCTCAAGAATATGCTGCAAGAGTTGACGGGCTATCGCGCCGGCATCGAGCTTGTCTTTCAAAATAGAGGGTACACGGACATTACGAAGAATGCCTTAGAGATGCAAGATCCCGCAGTCAAGGTGGTTGGAGAAGATAACCTTGACCAAATATTCCATATCGACGATCGCACTCTACTAGTCTCACTAGGAGACATGGAGTCACCAACAAAACAAATCATTGCCGAATACGCCACAGCTACCCCATGCGAGCAGCGTTTGCCGAGAGCCATCATCTGGGAAGAGGGGGTTCAAGTTACATGGGAGGACATGGAGAAGCTAGCAAGGCAGTGGGTCTCTCCAATAAATCCTTACATACTAATAGCTATGTAAACGATTCCCGTACTGAATCTAGGCATAGACATCACACAGGCTCTCCAAACACCGCCGCCGGGATGTGGCGTGACTCCCCGAGAACGAATAGACTGGAAGCACGATATGATAAGTTCGACTTCCCTACTCCAGAAGAAGACGAACCGGATCACTTCGAAACGGCCCCGAGACTTGCGATATACGTACGGAAGTAAGCATGAGGGTGTCAATGAAGGTTGTCACAACTCATCGTCTCATAGAGTTTAAGGAAACCACCCGAAAGTAGTCTCTCAATGTGATGATATATGTGACGATTTCATTCGTAATCCACATCTTCAGAGCCAAATGGCTACAAGATGACGAGGAAAGAAAGGGTGCAGATTTACTTATGATATGTTCTGCTCTTTCCTAAAGGATAGGTGTCGTGCAATTTGTATATCTTGATCTCCTGTATAATACCAAGATTGAAGCCCAAGAGAGCATGCCGCTCACATCCAGTTAATTCCACCGCTAACACTGATGTACTGTCCCGTGATCCATCCGCTCAGTGGTGACGCGACGAGCACCACAGCATCGGCAATGTCGTCTATAGTTCCCATTCTCCTCTCCAGTCTGGTCATGTTCAGCAACCTCTGAATCTCGGGGTGACCATCAGGAGGGGATATCTCAGTTTTCGTAATGCCAGGTGCAATAGCATTAACAGTGATACCATAATCCCTTCCAAACTACGCGACGACAAGCATTAGTCTTCAAAAATCGCGCACGGGATCTCACAGACATATGGAACATTACCTCCAAGGCCCAGGTATAAGTAAGGGAGTCGAGTGCCGCCTTCAGTGAGGTGTAAACTGGAGAATGCAGGCCCATCCTAGATAAGCATGTACTAATGTTGATGATACGTCCACCCCGAGGCATATACGGAAGAGCAGCCTGGGTAAGAAGGAATGGCCCTTGGAAATTGGTATGGAATACCGATGATAATTCCCCAGTTGTAACTTCGACTGTCGGAGTCATCGGGGCGATGGCAGCATTGTTGACTGCATTCTCATTTGTTATCAGCTGAGTTTGCACTATCGCCATCATCGCTTGCATCTTGTTCTGTGGGCTAGGAGGATAACCTACCGAGAATATTGATCTTGTCAGTGTTGAAGGCAGCCAGAGTCTCTTTGACGAGCTTCTTGGCTTCCTCCGGATCTCCGACATCGCCGCGGATGACGGTGGCCTTCCCGCCTTTGGCTTTGATACTATTGGCGACCTCGACTGCCCTGGGTGCGCTGGAGTCGGAAACGTAGTTAATGGTGACGGACGCACCTCGGGCAGCGAGTGCCACGGCAATTGCGGCACCAATACCGCTAGGTCTTCCTGAGCCAGTGATGATGGCAACCTTGCCTTCGAAAGACAGATCGTTTGGGATAGACATATTGAATAATTCCGAGTGCCTGCAAGGACGTTTCGAGCGCTGTTAGGGAGGGTACGAGAAATGTAATGATGATTCAGGTCCGTAGAGAAACAACCAATTGTGAGTCGGGACTTCTATATTTATACCCCTTCATGGAACCCTCAGGATCGTTATTCGGCCGATTCTAATCAGATATTATTCAGCGATAGTGTTTGACTACATTAATGCTGTTGCGACAATGATCCTTGGTATCCAGCCGCGGTGTATGGGTAGTGAGGTTTTGCATCCCCATCCTGACCAACTAACTCCGAAATAGGCAATCGGTATCTTCTAGGTGCTTTGGTGCTTAGCAGATAACGAGGCAATTCGCTGGAAATAAAATATTGAAGTTGACAGATGCCGGGAGTAGCAGCCACACTATCAGGACAGACCCGGGTTCGAAGGGCTAGACTTGGACGGAAAGGGAAATCGGTCACCCCTGTCCTGCATTACTATGATGCTAGCGCGTCGAGGAGTTCAATCTTAGCTCAGTCAAGTTGAACTCTGTTTGGTTATGTTCGATCTGATTACTCTACGCGGCGCGATTATATCATATGTCGCACGTAGCAATCTCAGGTAGGTGTAATCTCGACATTACATCTTCTCCCAACAACATACTCTCTTCTTCCCAAAGCTTCTCGAACCACGGCAGAGAACTTATCCGCTCCGTGACACCTTCCCAGTTGCTTAACCCTGAAGCCCTCATCTCGGCCACGAGTTTTTCCTGTGCATACTGTCGCTCGTTTCCTTCCGACGTCACGATTCCCGCGACAGCCAGTAGCCATAGTCTCAGAGTAAGAAATCGGGGACCGCCCACCCCGGGATCCCTTAAAACGCCAGTGACGGTGATAGGATATGACGGAAGGACACCCGGGAAGCTGTCGTATTTGCATTTCACCGATATGATGATCATGAGAGCTGCCAGCGCACACGCCTTTGCGAGAGGAGGTGATGCCATGGACATTATTGGCGCAACATCAGAAAGTGCGCGGTGGGCTATCGGGTCGAGGAAGAGACTAACGGAGAGGCTATCTCTTTCGATTCCCGGCATCGCTGACTGGGTTTCGAGCCATGCAGCTAACTTCTTCAGATCGTGGCAGACATGCACGACACTAGACATCTCGGGTGATATACTGAGCATGAGCGTAGCCATGTGTTCCATTTGAAGCGAGGTGTCTAGTGGCGGCGGCAGCAGTATCGGGAGTAAGTCAACCGGCAAGGCGTAGTGAGCCGGGTAGTTCCACATCAAGGCTGTGGTGATGTCAATCCTATTATAACTAAGTGAACTTTTCCTGGCTCACATAAGGCGGTTGAGAACTTACCACATGATCATCAGCCTGATTTGAGGCGGCAAACTACCGGTTCCCCCTCCAATGTCGATTATCCCCCGCAAGCCTGCGAAATGGACTTCTGCTTGGGCAAAGTCCTGACAGGCGTACTAGCGAACCATTTAGCATAAGGAACATTTTATTTCTTGACCGATGTCATCTCATACATTATAGCATATGAATCCGATAATGGCCTTCATGACATGTGTCTGCAAGATGACTTGCGGACCTGTGCTAGCAATAGAAGAGTTAATGCAGCGCAAGCCAAATGCGTATCGGCGTTGACATATCGACATCCCTTTGCCAGAGTCACTGACAACAACGTCGCGCATGGTTGGACTGATGAGGAGATCCCGAAAGGACCGGGAATTAGCAGGCGCGAACGGGAACAAGAAATACTGCCGCTTCTGTGAGCGAGCCGTATATATAGATGATGCTGAGAAGGATTAGCGTTGACTCCGAGTTCCGTGCAGAAGACGAATTGTAGGATACGGGACTGACTCGTCGCGCCACCGTTGAGGATCAAGGTCATGGTATACAAGGCAAATGGGTCCATTCCCCAGCTATCATCAAGTGTTCGGAGCGGATCTTGGCTCCAGAAAGGACGAGATAACCCTCCAGCGGTGAAGAATTCTAGAGTGTGAGGTTCCACCTCTAGATCGTCGTCCCGTAAAGACGACACTTTGGAGTTAAGAGGCTTTACCACGGAGGTGATGTCCAGTCTTGACTGCGCCAGTGGTGGTGGAGGCGAGTGTAGTTTCAGTTCCATCTGGAGATTCTTCCTAGGCTTTCGTCGCATCTTGCCTATATCTTGCATTACATGTGTCCGAATTTTCCTTGCTATTTTGCGGTCCTCTGACCTCTTGCCCTGCGTGAGGTTGACGAACAGATATTGTTGGGAATCCATCCCCGTTATCGGTAGATTAATTAGTACTGAAAGTAGAGTGTTCAAGTGACGCCAAGGAGTTATATCAAACGACTGTATCGGATTCAATGGACTGGCATGTTAGATAAATTTCCAAAGTCCTATTGTGGGATGAAGAATAGGAGAAAGGTAAGTTGTCTGCCGTTGACGCTGACTAATGCGTCCCAGTGGGTAGGCTGCCGAAGTCATCTTGGAACCCACTTTTCTCGATGACTTTATTCGGTCTAAGATCTAGAGGAAGCTTCCGCCTCGACGCTAAACAAGCTTGTTTCTGAGCCGTCCATCACAGGGGAGCTTTGACATTCCCAGCATTCAGCCGGGTCAGTTCATCAATCAACAATTGTAACGGCAATGAAATCATAGTTTAATACGTGGATATAGGACCGCCCTCTCTTGAAGTTAACCTATGTTTCGCTAGTAATCAAGCTTGACATATAATATTTTGAACATAATCTATCCGAATAGAATGGCTGCATCAGCCCCTAACCCCAGTTTTCCAACAGAAGAATTCTAACAACCCATTCGCTACACCGCGATCTCTAGAAGAACACATCCCGTACAAGTCGACCATTCCATATTATAATACCCCATAATGCCCTATGTAACCGAAAATTGTTGACAAACAATAGACTTGGGAATGCTTTCACAACTCTCAACTACGCTCATCGTACACACTTAAAGCAAAGCCGCAGCACCCAGGACACCACCCGCGGCAGCCACGCCCAAGATGGCACCGGTAGGCCTGGCAGCAGCGGCCGTGGGGATCAAACTGGTAGTGCCGTTGAGGGCACTCGTAGCCGTCGGAGTGGCAGTCGGGTAGGTGCCGTTCGAAACACCGCCAGGAGTAGCCGTAGCGGTCGAGGTGCAAACATTGCCCGTGGCGGTGAAGATATACTCCAGGTAGCTGCTTGTTGCCGCGACCTGATCCTCCGCATAGCAGTCGGTAACATAGGCGATGAAGTCGCTGCTGTGAGCCTTGCCGAAACTGAGAAGTCCGGAAGCCAGAGATTGGAACTCCGGTAGAAGCGAGGACGGAAGGGCCGTTGCAAGTGAGCAAAGCTGAGACTGGTGCTTTGCGGGATTCAGGGTGGCTCCAGTGGGTTGGGCTTGAGGGATCGTGGTGATGCCAGTTTGCGAAGCGATGAAGGACAGTATGTCAGCAGGGGTCGTTGGTGCCTCTGCTCCCATTACGTTGAGGAATGAACTCAGATACGAGTTGCAGAATTCGCTGTTCGATTTTTGAGATAGTACCGTTCCCGCCACAGCGGCGATAGAAAGGAGGGTTTTGGTGCTGTGCATTTTGCTTGTTGGAATGGCTGGAAGTTGTAAGACTGTAATGCGGTAGGAAGTTAGACTGTAGTGAATTTAGAAGTCACATTCGAATCATCTCGGTGTGGGCTGAGATGTTTTATAATGAACGTAGTTTGTCTTGAAGACAATACAAACCTATAGATGCTCGTAACTCCGAAAATGCCTAGCAAGGGTAGTTTGAAATTGTTGTTCCCTGTTGGCCTGAGTTTAGGGTTCAAGGGTTGGTAAAGCAACCCGATCTTGTGCTTTCCCAACTTGGACACGTCGAGATTCCAATTTGTCGGAAGCATTTGCTTACAAAATTGCTTCCGACATTGTATCTAGCGAGGCGTCTGCTCCTTTGTAAAGTGATGTTCATAGGTCTACCAGTATCAAACCGACTAATAACACTCAGCGCCACGAAGCCACGTAATGACGCTAAGCCCCGCCATGGATTATCTATATGGAAATATACTAGAGATAAGTCCCAGATCCTCCCCTCTCCACAACTCCTACGCATCCCGGGAGCTAGGGGGTAGAGGAGCCGTCGGCGAGCAGAAGCGGGTTATTAAGCCCGCGTTAGACGTTCTGAAGCACCGCGTTTAAGGGTGACGGACAGATTATTGAGCATTCCATACATGCTCATTTACTCAATATCCTAGCTAGTACTTCACTTTACGAAGCGTTTACGATTATGAGGCTGAACTTTTCTATCAAATACCCTCACAGACTGCGACTCGTAATTGATGGATCCACGTGTACCCTGTACTTAGTTGGGCAATCCCTAACTCCGACTCTAACCTCTAATGCCGATACGCAGTTTTCTTGGCTAGTAAGTGCCGATCCTTATATGCCACCACCATGCATGGATGCTTGGAAAGCTTCCGCTTAATACTCTGTAGTCTACTTAGATACAATGTAGATTTATATCCGTGCCTACTATTCGACGATAGGCGAAAGAGTCGGTGACCGGTATGTGCGGCGACAACAGTCTACGAGTCTGTACCTTGACCACGCCGTTGGGAGAGGGAGTCCCTTCTCACAGCATATTACAGATACGAAACACGGGCATTGTTCGGGACCGAGTGGTGGCCGTTGCCACAGCTCAATGAGCAATAGCCCAATTCCGGACCCGGCGTGCATAAACTCGCGACACCTGACATCTTAAGAAATGCCTATTGTATGATAGAACAAGATGTGAAGTATGCAATCAATGAGAAACCCCTTTCCCAGATTCAGTATTCAATTGGAGGACGCGCCCCAACGTTAACTGCCACCCGTATTGCCACCTCGCGTATTTCATAGTCACCGTACTCCGTACTAAGAGGTGCAAATATAATAACTAGACATAGGAGGTACAAACGAGAGATCTAGCCATGCAGCATGAAGCTGTGATATAGAATTCTCATTTTCTTGTCACCTGCTAATTGCGTCGAGTTGCATAGATCTAACACTGATGATGTAGTGTATTTACATGATATGTTGGCTTTTCATCTTTTCAACAACACTACGTCACTCGGGGCCTCCGTTGCTGCAAACATCCTTGCCTCTAAGCGCCTCAGTATAAATCAAGCCCCCTTTTGTAGCGCTCCAGAGTCGTGGCTAATAGTCCCCCCCGGTCTTCAAGATCAAAGATTCGGCGCGAACGCGATGGGAATAATGTTGACTGCTTGTACCAAAGGGTCGGTTATATTATGTGTCTGGAAAGCACTCTTCAATTATCGTTTAGGGGTTCATGTGTTTCGCTATTGGATGAAAGGGAGGCGCCCGCGGCCGCTCCCTAGAGTGGGTGAGATGTTTTCCTAGTCTGGCTACGCCGCCCAATATGTGCAGCCACACAGCAGCCACAGTGCCTTGGCTGTGCCGTGCTGTGCGACACGCGTTCTAATGAGCAGCTGGCTGCGACGGGCACTTCTTCCCCGACCTCGTGATGCCTGTATGTCCGAATGCAGAGATCCTGGCAAGGCCAACTGCTACACAACCCTGAATCCAAAGGCCCTGAGCGCCCAGAGGATATAGTCTCCATCAATTAAGATGGGCCACCACAATCGCCATTTCGCTGGTGACCGCCACACGATGAGTGGAGCCTGGAGCCCGCCGACAAGTAGTGCAAAGTAGGTAATAAAGTCCCGAATCTCTTCGACGCCTTCGCAGTTGTTCCGATTCTGGATATTAGTACTAAATTGGCTCAGTTTCTGCGAGGAAGACTATGCGTGACTAGATACTTTGCCGAGTTCATCAATACTATGACGAATTTAGCTTATGGTACAGTTCCCCAATCCACCCCTAGACTGTAGTAGATACAACAAGTTCGATGCTAACCTTCCGTGAAACCTATGTAGTACTCTTCGCTCTTCAGTACATGTACGGCCGCGGAAGCCGTGGTCTTTTTTCCCCAAAGGCCGACTTTATGTCGATATCACTGCTCGTTCTCGGTATTGCCTCGTTCTTGTTCCACGCAACGCTCAAGCATAGTCTTCAGTTTGGTGATGAGCTTGCAATGTTAGGGCTTGTTTGGTCTATATTGCAAGGTCTCCTGACAGTTCCACGTTTATCTGTCTACGATCGTATCATCAACATCAGTCTCGCAACAGTCTTCCCCCTCTTCGGTGCGTTTTATGTCTGGACAGAGAAGATTATCTATCACGTCATAGGTTTTTCCGTTGCAATCGCACTCATCATATTGCGGGGCATCTACCTGTTTTACTGGCGCAAACCCGCCTTCCCGCAACACAAGGTCGCTGAGTGGAGAGTTCGGAACCGCATAGCTCTTATCCTGATGGGCGTTGCTTATGTTATCTGGAATATAGATCTTGAGTTTTGCGCGGAGCTAAGAAAGCTTCGCAGGGAGATCGGACTACCCTGGGCCTGGCTTCTGGAATTTCATGGATGGTGGCATGTCCTAACAGCTATGAGCGCTGCCCGCTTTATGGATATTGTGAGAGAAGTTCAGAAGCAACTAAAACAGGAGAAAGCGGAATAGACATTTTAAGTATAGAGTCTAGCACTTGGACCAAATACTGCGGTAATACTGATCAGAACTACTAATCAGTCATTACGAGGGCAACAAGGAATCTCCAGTTGTTACACGTAGGTGACACCTGTACGCTGTTTCGTATGCCGGCTTCGGTGAACACCTTCGGCTGTACACCTCTGTACACCTCTGTACACCTTCGTATTCGCGCATGTCTTATTAGTATTGAACACGAAGCTATTCAGCCCTCGCTTGTTTGAGTCACTTGGTATAACCATGGAGGTTAGTCATCTTGGGAATCTCTGTATATAGGGTCAGGACAAGCCAAGTTGGGACAGGTCTGAAGGAACAAGATCCAAGGACCTAGTCAAGACCTTGAAGATTATTATTCAATTGAAGTCATTCTTCCAAGCTCAATACTGCCCTTGTGATACCAGTGCACATGACTATCACTCTATATAAAACCGTAAGATACTATTATTTAACCAGTTCCGTATGCATCTGGAAGCATCGCTATCCATACGCCATCCTCACGCTTTTAGCCCCCTGTTTTCTCCCGTCAATATATAGAGAGAATTCTAATGATGCCCCAGAAGGCACCATCTCGATCTCATAGCCCAATACTCTCACCCCTTTTTTACGTTTAGACTCTTGAAGACCTGAGAATTGAACGTCAAGAACACAACTAAGAGTTCCCAGACTCTCCACACCAACAGTTCGTCTACTAGGTGGAATCTCATCATCACACTGGAAAATGCAGATGGATAAAGTTCCATCGAATTCCGATTTCCAGAAGCGATGGGACCAAGTCTTACGGACTGGGTTCAATTTGGAGACGATCTGACCCTACTCATATTTCCTGATTATTAGTGTTGGTGAACAACTTGAATAAACAATTTCGAGGTCGGAAAGAGCGATGCATACTCGGTTTAAGTACCACTTCATTTGGTTATATGCCCTCCACTCATCAACGTGGTCATCCCAGACTTTGTCTCTTTCCAGATGCTTTTTTGGATCGAAATATTGGTGGAATGAGATACCATAGCTAGCCCTAGATACTATAGATGCTATCATAATCGGTATTCCGATAGAATCTGGGTTGTTGTCTTCTAGGAACCCTTTGAAGACCGCACCTCTACATATTGCTGTTCGCCTATTGAAACTAAGTCTTAGCCGTAGCCTGAGATACTTTTGCAGAAGGCCCTTGTGCTTACGGGTTCATACCACTGGACTGGAGTACTGAGATTTCGGGCTCTGAATGCGCAGCCTGCAGATAGTCATATAAGTACAGGCTCCCTCCAAGGCCGCCAACAAGTACTATGCCCTGAAATGAGTCGGTCAGCAAAGTACTCCAAACTCTTAAGGGGCTCCAACTTAGAGTTTAATCTCACGGCTATTTCCAATCCTTTCTCAGCAGCCTTTTGAATCTGCCCTTTCACAAGACCTGCTATTTCAGCGAAAACATCCTCAAATGCTTTTTTTATGTGCTTTCTTATCGATGTTAGACGTGCAACAGCTCATAAGTCATTAAACCAAGGACTTACTCGAGGAAATGGATTCTTCCTTCTTTGATGCAAGGCTCTCGTTTCAGATTGATACTTCTGAAACCAGGAGTGTTAATAACTAGCTCTGCTGGTAAAGAGACAACGTATTCGCTCTGTGTCCCGGGTCTGAACAATGGCTTTATTCCATATTCCCATTCACGTCGCATAATCTCCCGTTTTCCTCTTTCGCTTAAACTTCTCCATACGAGCCTTCCCAGGCGGCCACTGCACATATGTTCGAAGGCTTGGTCAATGTAGATCCCACCGGATTGGTCGCCTATCGAGATTAGACTTTCGCTTCTACGCCTAGGATCATACGCTTGGTTTATCTTACCTGTCCCCTCCACAGCCTCTCGTAAAACTAAGGGCCTTGTGTTCTGCACTTCGTAACTGATGAGATCCTAGAGCATCTATGAGCGACAAATCCATTTTAGATATTGTAGGTTTCACTAACCACTGTGCCTCCACCCGCATCACAGACCATGTAAATATGGCCTTTCCGAAGACCTCTACCTTGGTCAAGGAGGGTTGGTAATGCAGCAGCCTCTGGCTCAGGAGCAAATGTCAACCTAGTTGCTCCTGCCAAACGATAGTCGAGAATACCAGCCCCCCTGGCAGCTATCTCCATGTCTTGTCGTGCGTATCCCTTCCAGATCGCAGGTACAGTGATGACGACGTGGAATTGCCAAGCTTCGGCTACATCTTCTCCATGCGCCTTTTCAATCGTTTTCATGGCATGCTCCCAGAGTTTACGCAAGTAGTCAGCGGTCAATTCCGCCACTGTCTTGTTAGTTTTGACCATCAGATTCCGGGTCTGAATCACGAATGGAGAGCTTAGGACTTTAGACCCAAGATCCTCATTGCGAAGCAAGAGGGGCTTAAACCATCGAAATGGTTCGACATCGGCAGGGACTTCATAGCCCCATTTCACCACACCATCATCGTCATACCAAAGCTCCGTGGGGGCTTTACTTTCTTCGCCGTTATGACCGGGCCAGGAAGTTATAAACCTAATATTCTTATTTTCGTAGTCTTCCTTTGTCGCCCAAGCCACCCCGGAGTATCTGTTGCGCAGCAAAGTCAGTGTTACCATTTGCGGCATCAAAGATAGCATTATTCAGCTCAGCTTACGTAGTTCCGAAGTCAATGCCGATGACTAGGCGATCATCAACCTCGTCGTCATCACTCATGTGGTTGTTAGCGTCATCATCCACCACACTCAGATGATTCAGCTGCTTGGTGAGATTATTATGGGATCGGGGTGGCATGACCAAAAAGAATCGAAGACAGATTTGCGACGCAAAATGATTTCGGTAGGTCTAGAGCCCTTCTAGAATTGATCTTTAGAGGTGTAGAAAAGCTGAGATTCGCTTCCACGTTATTATTTCCTGGTCACCGTAGCACGAGATAACGTTGAAGCACTAGGCGCATAATTTGGTGGTAATCTTGCCTTCTTATGCTGTGTACATGATGGTAGTGTGTCAGGTGCAGGCATTAGGGACACAGCTCTTACAATATGCTACTTTGAATAGTTCCCGAGACTTAACTCTTCGAGACATACAAGGTACGATTAGCCACACATCACCCCCAGTGGGAAATCACACTACAGATCGACTCTGGTTCGGATTTCGAAACTCGCTGCGCCTACCACAAGGCAGACAGCTCTAAAAATAGCAGGAACTCCTAGCCCAAGACCCATTAAACTATCAATTGACCACTTCTTGCGACCTAGTCAATTCCTAGAACTCAGTTACATTGCATCACAGTGGACAGCCGGCCAGGCCGGTTTCACTAGGCGCCCGAGTTTGCACATGTAACCAACAACAAGTATGTGGGGCACCTTCGGGTGCGAGAGTCTGAGCTAACAGCACGATCTTAACTACCTACGACAGTCGAGCTCACAAGCCTTTTCGTGCGTTCGACGGAAACAATAATGGTGCTCTCCTGTTTCTGAAGATGAAGCTTCTCATTTGGCTCAGCCATGTCGTTCGTTCCATTGCCAACCTGGGCTGTACAGAAAATGAACCGGAAGATTTGAACAACAACGCAACAGTCATGAACGCCTCCGAGAAACATGTGCAAATTCGTCACGCTAGCGGAAAAAAAGGCGATTCCGAGCGCGTCAGCGGTGCGAAGTATCAGGCACCTAAGAATCCTACGCGCAACCAACGGTCCAGAGAAGTTTCAATGGCATCTTCCCCCTCGAGCATAGTTGAACAGGGTTTTCGTCGGCGCGGGCTATCAAACGATATTGAGAGACCTTCGAAAGAGTGTGAAAACATTCGAGCGGCCGCAAGAGACCTAACAAAGGTGGTAGATGAGAACGCTGCTCTTCGTGAAAAGCTAAAAGAGATGCAAAACATTGTGAAGAAAACAACAGGGGAACTTGAGACATGCAAAAATCGATGGAAAAAGGTTGCTACGCAATTGAACCGTCTGCAAACTAGAGGGAAAGGGATGCACCACGTAACTGATGGTGAGATTGTCAGACTTGTGAGGCAGCTACGATATCGTGTTCACAGCTTTTCTATTCAATATTTTAACGGCGCGGAGCCTCATCAAACAGTCGAACTGTCAACATCCGGCCTAGAGGCCTACGTGCCTCAGTCTTCGGAACTCATTGATTATTCCAAATGTATGTTTTCAAAGGAAAAAGGACCAGTCGTACTCAAGTCGTTTCTCTGGCGATACCTCGTGGGCGAAGTATTTGACAAATTCTTTTGGATGCCATCCTTGTGCGAGCCCATGGCCGTAGTTTGCGAAGCTTTGAGGCCATGTGAGTATCATTAACTCCTAGTTGAACCACCATTATACTAATCGCACATTTAACTAGCCAACACAGAAGACAACGAAGAGGACCTCGTTACCTTCGATGAAGAAGAGAAATTCCACAATTGGAAGGCTAGTACATCAGCACTCATCTTGGAGTCGTTGCAAAAGAAGAAAATAATGGGAAAGTCTAGCAATGAAAGAAAAGTCTTGTGTGGCAGAAAATCCTCTGAGATTTTGGATTTTCTTTCACCTTTATCAGGAAACCTAAATCGGGAGATATTGTTGAATGAACTTCAGCTCATCGTCGATAACGCAATTTCCCTTGACGGGGTCATCTGCAGACAAGAATCATCTTTCTATTGGCACTTCGAGCCATTGCAGTACCAAGTTCCCTTCAACCCCGATCTCATGCAACCAGACTGGGGGGAACCAGTACCAGAGGCAGACCAAAGCGTTGATCTAGTTACCGCCCCGGCACTAGTGAAGATTAGAAAGCAAACGGGCAAAGATAATGTCTGCCTAGTGGAAATGGCCGTTTCTTGTACTTTGTCATCACCAGATATACGAGTCTTTAGTTGATATTTGTCTCCAACCCTTTCCAGAGCGTAGCCTCGATAACAAAAGATACATTGAATAATCAAACCCTCGGCGTGCAGCTACATGACACGGTCTTCGGCTGACATCTGTGACTAGCCCCTATTACATGAGGGGGTGATACATAATTACACTATACCTCGTGAAAAACTCCATCAACCTTGGGGTACCGTAGAAATTAACACCAAATCAGAGCACAACTTGGTCGAGCAGTACCTCTTGTATTCCCTATTCGTTCAAGCTGTTCAGTATCTACATCACAGGTCGCGTACATGTCAGGAACGAAATTGATTACTAGGTCCATTCTCAATTCCATATTGGACGAGAGGCTTCTGAAGTATTTCTTACAAGGTTAGCTATATGCCCATCGGAAAGAGACGAATAATCTATTGACTATAAGCGCACGGGGTCTATCTTGTTGAGACCTAGTTTCAGGAGAGTAATCCAGAGCTCAATCATACTCTCACCCGTAAGCCCATGGTAGACACGATCTAAATATAGCTCTATGATGGTAGGTACCGTTCTTGCTGTAGGCGTTGGATTCATGTAGGCCCAGGGCGGAAGGACATCTCTCACTTAATCCAGCCAACTGTGTCTCATCGATAATAAGCGCCGGCCATGGCCGGCCACATCTGCGACTAACCTTCCCATACGACGACCCTTGCGATAGCGCATATGGTCCGCCACTCATTGGGCTAGAAACAAGATCGAACATGCATAGCTGAAGAAGTTGATTGACACATATGAGAGGATCGGTTAAATTTCTCGAACATGTCGGTGCGGCGCAGACCAACAGAGCCAAAAGGGGTAATCTATAGGCGTTCCCAATGTTGTTGGTGGGGCGCAGGACCCTTGCTGCATAAGAATTCATGTAATTCTTCACCCAGCCTTAGAAAATAGTTAGAAGCCAGGATTGAGGAGAGATTTCTGCGTAGGTATGACTAGGCAGACTTCGAGGCTTTCAGACTACTCAGGCTGTATGTTATAAGAAATATGTAGAAGCGCCGTACCTCACAAGGCAAAACGAATCCGTGTATCTATTTACTGTCTCGCGCCATATTCCGTATCCTAATCACGTAGTGAAGACTACACCCGAAGGTTCGCCATTGTATAATACTTCTGTTTATGACCTACATATCTCCTGATCTCAGCACCAGCAATGGGAGACGCGGCAGAACCATTCATCGCTCTTGATGAGGAAGCTTTTGGTGAACTCAATAGTTCGGCAGCCGCGGCTTTACTTGACACTATCGATAGTTTGCGTGAGCTCCAGGTCGGCGAGATCGTAAACTTACCTCAAATCGTTGTTGTTGGCGACCAATCATCAGGCAAAAGTTCCGTGTTGGAAGCTATTTCCGGCCTGTCCTTTCCTACCAAGGGTGATCTCTGCACCCGCTTCGCTACGGAGTTAGTGATCCGGCGCGCTCCTGAGACCAAGATTGACGTCAGAATCATTGCTAATGGCCCTGACTCTACCTCTCCTCGACTCTTCCAGCGGACCACCTTTAATAGGGACACCCTACGCCAAATAATAAGCGAAGCAACAGAGAAAATGGGCATTCGTCTCGGAAGCTCGAGAAGATTCTCTCGAGATGTGTTGCGCATAGAACTCACCGGCCCGGATGTTGTTTCTCTTACGCTTGTCGACCTCCCGGGTTTCTTCCATTCAGCCACAGAGGACCAGACGCTTGAGGACAAGAAGCTGGTAGGACGGATCGCTAGACATTATATGAAGCAGCCCAAAACCATAATACTAGCAGTAGTTGCGGCAAACAACAACCTTGCCAACCAAAAGGTTGCTCATGTAGCCTTGGAGCATGATCCAAGCAGGGAGCGTACTCTCGGCGTCATCACTAAACCTGATCTCACGGTGCCAGAGTCAAAAGACGAGAAGAAATGCCTGCAGCTCGCTAAGAATCAGGAGAGCATGCATAGGCTCAAACTTGGCTGGCATGTCCTACGAAACCGGCCAGAGGGGTGTGAAAACATAAGTTCAGTGCTCCGAAACGAGAAAGAAGAGGTCTTTTTCGAAAGCGGCGCCTGGGCGACTCTACCTCCCGAGAATCGCGGCATTGCCTCCTTGCAGAAAAAGCTCAGCAGGATTCTTCTAGAGCACATCCAGAAGACCCTGCCTAGTCTGATGAGAGAAATTGGGGCTAGCTTGGCTACTCGCCAGCGAGGTCTGGAAAAGCTCGGGAGGCCCCGAGAAGAGGCCGAGGACTTGCGTGCATACCTTCTCGACATAGCAGGGAAGTTCAAACAACTAGCACGAGATGGCGTAGAAGGACGATATAGTAATGAGTTCTTTGGGGGGTCTCTATGATGATCACGAGGCTCGAAAGTTGCGCGCTCGAATCAGGAGGCTCAATACGGCTTTTTATGTGACGCTCGTTGCCAAGGGGATAGATCGAAAGATCAACTGGGACCATGGCAGGCTTTGCTTCCAGGAAGCAAATATCCCCTGGAAAAAGGACGAAGAAGAAGTTCCAGAGTATTTAGCCCCATATCTGGATCTTTTCAAGGAATTTCCGGAACCCCGCGAAGTCAGAGAGCACGATCTCCATGAGGAGCTCGAACAATTGGCAGCAGCCAACCAGGGAACCGAATTCCCCGGTCTACCAAATGCTGACCTAGGCTTTCAGCTCTTCAAAACGCAAATTCGACCGTGGGCCGAAATCGCTGACTTCTACCTGCAACAAGCCATCTCCTTCGCCAGGTCTTTCGTAGAAGAGTTAATCAGCCACGTTATAGGGTCAGATGAGCGTACTACCAACGCCATACTAGTAAATTATGTCGACATTTTCTTCGAGGACAAGCATATCTTGTTAAGAGATAAACTGAAAGAAATTCTTCGGCCGTACACCGAGGCTTACGTCCCACCGGTTGACTTTGAGTTCCACAACACCCTCCTCTCAACGACAACGAAACGACAAGCGGAGCGCGTGGCAGATGTATTTGAAGAAAATTTCCCGGCGCTCTTCACCGATAACGGAAGAAATAAACTCACCCGCGGCCAGATAGAATGTGTTTTTGTTGATACCGAGGCCGCTCATCGCAGCGAGTTTGGTATTGAGAGAATTGTTGACATGACGGAGACCCATTTTCAAGTACGAGCAGCGCCCTAAGACTATGACCATTCAATACTTACATGTTCTAAATAGATATCTCTCGGAACCTTTGCGCAGAACGTGGTGAACCTTGTGACCGAGAATTGCCTCATTTCCGATCTCAACACCATCCTGACACCGGCACTGTTTGCTCGAATGAATGAAGATCGACTGAGGGAGTTGGCCTCCGAGTCCGAAGATGTGCGAGAACAGAGAGCGGTCCTCCAGCACGAGATCAGTATTCTCATGGAAGGGTTGAGGAAATGCCGTCGGCCTCGTAGCCCTCAAAGAAGAGATGAGTAGGTTCGAGTGCAGTCATCTTCCAATATTAGTTGGTTGTGACTATTACTTCCGAGTTTCGTATTTTATTCCTCTTTCTTTTCTGATCGTTTGTTCTTTCAACTCGATTTAACTCAATACACATGTACAAGCTAATTACGATATAACTACACTATTGATGTAACACTTTCTAAATAATTGGCTTCCTCTCCCTCTATTGTAAGGTCATAGGTTCACACGAGCACTTTCTATTATAGTAGCCATTCTGCGTTTGAAAATCGCACTATGAGGTAAACTACACGTAGAAGCATGCTTGGCTATCCCATGCAGCTGAGAACACGAAGACCCAGCCCTACCTCACTGATGGAACTACTCACGACCCGAAGGAATTGAATCTATACTATAATTTCTATCACCTTTCATATGTAAAAACGCAGCCTCAACGTACATGGTCACTTGATTGATTTTTTTATGTTCTGGTCTTGTTTGCCAGTTCAATCTCTCTCCTTATTTATGCCCCGGTTGTCCTTTGACAACGTATGTTCTTACCTACCATTACGTTACCGACATACAACCCTTTACACTTTTAGACGCCAGGGCGGCTTTTACCTCCCTAGTGAATGATTGGTGCATCATAGAGCTTACCCTGTTGTTCCTCCCTCTCAGCTGAAACTCCCCTGCATTGCTACTCTACGTTCCATTCGCTTAGGATCTAGAGCTGCCGATTCGCTCGTCTTTGCCAAAAGTCGTACTCATTTGGAACCAGCCTCACGTCTCTACAAAGCCATAATGAGATAGCCACACCGACTGGGGCCAAGCCAAAAGTGCAAGACTCAGGTAGGATGAGGAAAGCTGACGCAGGGCGGCAATTCTTCCGATTTAGGCGCCCAATTTCATCTTACACATGTGCACTTGTGCACTTCGCGATATGAGCATTCAAAAAAGCGACGATAGTGTTCGCATCAAAAGCAACAGCCGCGGCGTGGGAAGCTTCGCTAAACCTCCGTGCTGATTCACACCTTGATCGGGCGCCCAGGATGGCCACGCGTATAGCCTTGGACAGCCCCGATCTTTACACCGTCGGATGGATCACGGCGACGGCATTACTTGATGAGCGGCATGACGAACCGCAAGGCTTTTCGCAGCACACAAGCGACATGAATTCATATAGCTGGGGCCGGATGGGGAAACACAATATTGTCATTGCGTCGCTCGCGGCGGGAATCTACAGGACGACTTCTACTACGACCACGGCCTCGAGTCTGCTTTCCTCCTTGCCTCAAATCAGGATCGGTCTTTTGGTAGGGATTGGAGGCGGCATCGCCGCACCTGACGACGGTGCAGACATCCGACTCGGGGATATTGTAGTTAGTATGCCTGAGGGAGCCACCGGTGGTGTGGTCCAGTACGACCTTGCAAAGGCGAAACCCGGAAACACGAACGTAAAGACTTTCTGAACATGCCTCCACCGGTTCTCCTCCATGCGCTAGCCAATCTGCAAGCAGAACACCGCATCGCTCCGTCCAGAGTCTCACATATTCTCGAAGAAATGTGGAAGGAGAATCCTCGCATGACAAAATCAGCCAAGACCAACCCAGGATTTGTTCATCAAGGTTTTAAGAACGATCGGCTCTTCAAGGTATCCTACGATAATGCTGGAGGCCGAGATTGTCGCGGCTGCGATCCAAACGAGGAAATACAGCGCGACGAGCGGGACGCGACCGACCCGGAGATCCATTATGGCCTCATCGCGTCGGGAAACACTTTGGTGAAAGACGTGGTTACTCGAAATAGAATCGTAGACCACGTTGGGGGGAGCTGCCTTTGCATCGAGATGGAAGCCAGTGGTCTCATGAACCATTTCCCCTGTCTTGTGATCAGAGGTATTTGTGACTACGCCGATTCGCACAAGAACGATCAGTGGCAATGCTATGCCTCTGCCACGGCGGCCGCGTTCGGAAAAGAGCTCCTGAGCTACGTTCCTATGAAAGGACTCCAGGAGACGCGGAGGGCTGCGGAACTTCTACAATCCAGTTAGTCTACTTTCGTACCCAAACAGTAGGCATTTATTAACAGCAACGTAGTTCAAACAACAGTACAAGACATTCACTATATGACGAAGACTAGTTAGCTGTCCTTAGTCTCTGTGTTAAGCCAGTTGCGGTCACTGACAACGTATTTATTCATATTATGAGCAGAGAGAAACATCGAAATCCTCAAGTGGTTTTCGGACTTGACGAGCCAAGAGAAACAAAAAGACATCCTGAAACAATACCAGAAAGGCACGGGAGGGTCTTTGCTCAAGAGCCAAGAGTTCATCGATTGGCTGAACGGGAAATTTAGGATCCTATGGTGTATTGGGCCACGTGAGTGAACCTGGCCGTCAGTCTACTGTCACCGACTCTAACTTTCAGTTTGCTATAGCCGGTGCAGGAAAGACTGTCATGGCGTATATCTATCGGCCCCAGCTTTCCTCCTCGGGGATGCTAACCGCCTTTTAGTTCCATTGTCATTGATACCATCAACACTCTTATCCACGCGCCCCCTTCGTCAACGGAGGGGTTAGCTTTCTTATACTGCGTCTATGCCGAAAGAAAATATCAGACAATCGAACAGTTACTCGGCAGCATCATCCAGCAACTACTTCTTCGACAACAGTCGATTCCTGCGAAGGTGCTTGAGAAATACAATTCACATAGGTATTCCAGGACGAAACCGGATTCAGCCGAGCTCTGCAGTTGTCTTAACGAAATAATTACACAATTCTCCAGAGTCTACATCGTTGTCGACGCACTTGACGAATGTGACGAAGCAAGTAAGACAAGACGTTCTCTCTTGTCACTACTGCAGAATTTGGGTGCCCGGGTTCAGTTGCTTTTCACATCTCGGCCTTTGCAAGAAGTCCTTCCCAGTGCCGTTCAACTTGAAATCACCGCTCAGAAAGATGATCTTCATAACTACCTCACCGCGCAAATTGAACAGGAATCTGTCTTGGCGGAACTTTGCGTGAAAGACGAACATCTTAGGCGGGAGGTCATTGATGAGATAACTACGAAGGCGAGTGGAATGTTAGTATATAATCCTTCTTTTACTTTCCCGTCCTTTCTTCCGTTAGAAAGCATATGAACTCTAATGGTCTATACAGATTTCTAATGGCTAAATTGCACCTTCGATCTGTTGCTGGTGAACTAAGACTGGGGACCGTACGAAGTACCTTGAAGGCTCTACCGAGCGAATTGAATGACATTTACTACATTTCAATGCAGAGAATACGCGATGGGCAACAAAGAAGCCGCAGCAACCTGGCAATGAGAATGCTTATGCTACTATCGCACGGCTTGCAGCCCATGAGACCCGATAGCGTCCAACATGCTCTGTTAACCATGGAGGTTAAACAGGGTGAGACAAATATCGACCGGAATGACCTCTATCCAAAAGAGCTGTTGATCTCAATCTGTGGTGGCCTTGTCGCTTTGGAGGATGGGACTTCTATTGTTCGATTCATGCACCACACTGTGGAAACGTACTTCGAGTCAAGACGTGAAACATTGTTCATAGACGCACAAGCTGAACTTACGAAAGTATGCGTGACATACCTCCTTTTTGACGAGTTTGGAAGTGGCGTCTGCGAAACGGAGTGGGACTTGAACAAGCGGTTGCAGTCTAATCCGTTTTATGCATACGCCGCCAAAAATTGGGGTTCCCATGCTTCTGCTGCTACAACCCTAGATTGTATTGTTATACACTTCATACAGTGTAAAATGAATGTTGAGGCGTCATGTCAAATATTATTCTCCGGGAATTGGCTTTGTTTCGATGAATGTGGTACCTTTATTCAGGAACGAACATCAGGCCTTTATTTGGCAGCATATTTCGGACTATATGAAGCTGTAAATGCTCTCATTAAGCGAAACCACAGTCCAATTTCGGAAGACATTTTTGACAACACGCCGCTATCATATGCTATAAAGATGGGACACAGCAACATACTCAACCTATTGTTCAACGAGGACGCTGGATCAGAATCTACAGGATTGTGGGGTCGTTCAGCGTTAGCAGTGGCTATAAAAAGTAATCGCATAGATATGGTGAAGTTATTGCTCGACCAAGGCGCTGACCTTGAAGTTCAAAACATCTTCGGATATTCAGCATTATATGAAGCTATATACTCAGCGCGCAACAACATCGTCAGGTTACTGCTCGATAAAGGTGCCAAATATAATTATGTCACCCTCTTCGGCGACACAGCAATAACATTAGCTGCACAGTTCGGAAGAATTTTTTTTTTTAAGTTACTACTAGATAAGGGTGCCGACCCGTGGCTCAAGGATAGCTACAGAAGCAGCACAGCTCTCGCACAAGCTCTGGAACATGGTTACAAAGCCATTGTCCGGCTACCGCTCGATATGGGTGCTGACCTCAAGCTTAGATATGGCTTCATCGACGAGACGGCGCTAACGATAGTTGCACGCACAGGAGGTATCGGGGGTTTCCGGCTTCTACTCGAGAAGGAGGTCGATATTGAGTGTACAGATATCAACGGGATGACGCCACTCTTACTAGCAGCGGGGAAAGGGTGCAATGCTATTGTTTAGATACTGCTCGATAAGAACGCTAACATCGAGCATAAGATAAATCCTGGGATTATAAGCCACCCTTATCACAAACTACTCCAGGGACCCCCGTCAACGCGCTAACCCTCCTAACCACCCTAATTAAATACTACTTAATAACGCGACCGCGTTTTGGTCTCACGATTTTTTTTACCCTTATTTTCTTTAGAATTAGCTCCTTTTTATTACTATACCTTTATATTCCAAAAATCATCGCGTAGCGGCTGCTATTTGCGCTGTTTAATTTGGCATACTAGTTTAAAAGGCAGTACAAAGGTGGGATATTAATAGATTGTTTATATATTGCTAGCTTTATAGAATTCTAACCTAAAAAGAGACCTACTAATATCTTTAAGCCTTGTCTACCTACTAAGAATACTAGTTAGCTAACTAGATAATAGGGCAGGCTAGGCTAGGCTTTACGCCTTTAATTTTTAAGTTCTGGCTAATAGCTAAACATATGCTAAACGCTTTTAATAGTAATAAAAGCTTTAGCAAAAAGTAGTATAACTATTTTATAGCTTAAAACAAAGCAGTAAAGTTAATTAGATTAAAGTCTTTTAATTATGCGCGCGTAAATAGCGTAATAGTAGCTAATATTAATATCTTTTTCGACTGCTTTAAGGCTTTGCAAGTAGCAAATATCCCTCTAGATTGCTTTTTTAATGTCGACAAAATAGGTATAGGCTAAAGCGTTAGCAAAGACTACTAGGTTATAACCAATGCTATAATATATATAACTTTTAAGAAAGCTGTTAAAAAAGGCAAATAAATAATTATACTTAAAACTATTAGCATTGCTAGCAAGACCTTACCGCTGCTGCTAATTTAAAAAGAAGTTTAAGTACAAAGTTAGTAGTTTTTAGACTATAACCGCGGTTTATTTAAAGACTAGCAATTTAATTGCTTTCCTAATAAATAAATTAGTAATAATATAGCGTTAAAATGGTTATAAAACCTTTTTATACTTTATATTTAGAACTATTTTAGTAATATATAGTATATATTAGTATATAATAGCTATAAGTTTTATATAAATAATAATTTTCTATTTGTCTGCCTTTTAAATAAGATTTGGCTGCTGTTTTATAAGCTTTACTATAGTTACATACTATAGCTATTAGATATTGGAGTCTTTGGTTTATTAAAGAAAAAGTTAAAAAAAGAGCTTTAGGAGACGCCTATAGGCTGCTTTAACGTAAAGCCTTTTAAAAAGGACATAGTAATAGCATATAAAGCTACTTACAAAGATATACTAAAGCCAAAAACTATAAGAAAAGTATAGGTAATAGTTAGGATATATTTAAAAGACCGGCAGATATCGCTATTTTTAAAATATGTTATACTTAAAAAGAAGGGTATTATAAAGGCTATAGTACTAATACTTACTATAGAAGAACGACTAGTTATACCGAATTTTTTAATAATAACTACTAATATAATAATTGAAATACCTTTTAGAAGCTAGGTATTATAGACTACTACTTGGAAGCTAGTAGCAACCTACTTATTTTTTAATAATCTGTTATAAAAGCTGTTCTTTTTTAAGGCTAGCAAGGCTTTAGATTTAAAGGTAGAAAAGATTGCGTTTTTAGAGGTAAAGATCGAGGCTCTAGAGGCTTAGGTTGAAAAGAATAACGCTCTAAGCGAGTGAAAGGCGGTTAAAACGGGTCCTAACGATGACTTCGCTTGTATGACCTATGTACAGCAAGCGAAGCGTAAACTATATAATTAGACGGTGTATATAGATAAAGCCGCCGATTGGAACGTTATAGAATGCGAGGATACAGATACTAAAAAGGTTATTGAGGTCAGAGGCACTAGAACTAATTGAAAACACCAAAAAAACTATTACAAACAGTGTATTGGTAGCAGAATTGGCTTTGAAAGTTAGGCGGGTAGGTAAGCCGGGGGGTGGTTCGTGATGGGGGTGGCTCGTGATCCCGGGATTTATCTTATATCAAACAACGACCGGAAAGCTCATCTACCACCCGATTGGCATGTTGACGAAAGTACTAACTATGATAACATGATGAGAACATCATTGCTGAGTGACCCTGTGGGCCGACATATGTACGCGAAGATTGATAGCATCAAGTATACGATTAATGACAGCTTCAGCGAAATATTTCCAGTCGGCCAGGATACCAACGAATACACGAATAAGGAAGCAGGTGAGGGCGGTAACGGTGAGAACGCTAAAGGGGACTCCGACAACTCTACCAAAAACTCCGACGGCGAAGACCGGGTAAGGCGTTGGTTGAAGCTCACATACGGTCACAACGAGTGTGGCACAACAGCATTATCTGAAGCTGCAATTTCGGGGCACATAGGCACTGTTCAGCTACTGCTTGACAAAAACGCGAATCTCGAACATGAAACCACAGGTGGCGAGACACCTTTATTATTAGCTACAAGCCGAGGGCTTAGAAATGTGGTCCGGCTGTTACTAGACAGAGGTGCTGATATCGAACACGAATCTCGAGCAGGCATGACGCCTTTGATATTAGCTGCAAGGCTACGGCGTATATGCACGGTCCGGTTGCTACTAAACAGAGGCGCCGATCTAAACCACCGGTGTCATGACGGCAGGACAGCCCTTTCGTGGGTAAGAAAGGAGCTGGGTGAGCATATGAGGGCAAAAGGGAGGGTGGAGGGAGGTTGGAGGGAGCCGCATTGAAATATATGCGTATCATTGAATTGCTGTACAACGAGAGGGCTAACCGCGACTCTAGTCTTCCAAGTAAGAGTAGGAAGCGGAAACATTCAAGTATTAGCTAGGTTCTATGGTTGTGCTCGCATCATGGTCACTGCCACCCGATAGTAAAGATATGCTTGTAAGTGGACAATCAAATACGATGACAGTTGCGACACGAACCCTTTTTTACTCTTACTAGCAGTATATATATATTTTTTTGTCAGTCTTCTCTCGTGTAACTATCTTGAGGCTTTATTAACCAGACGGGTGATAAATAGTAATGCTGCGGTCTAATAGAGCAGTACTGCCTGGTTTTCTGTTGAGAAAGCATATTGAGATTATTATGGCAAGGTCATAGTAGTGTCGCAAAGCTGTCAGGCTAAAATTCATATAGTATTAATTAAAGAGGGATCTGTTACATACGACCATAGGATCTGGAGAACGCGGGGTCCCGTCCGCTCCCCCTTAGCTAAGCCAGATACCGCCGGATTAGTAGTTGGGTCGGTGACGACCAGCGAATCCCTGGTGTTGTATGTTTTTTGCTTATTTCCTCCTTTAAAAATTTTCCTACTAGATATATTTTTTTCTTTTCTTTTTACGACAATGGAACTGCCCAGAGGCCGGTCTATCTACAATTCTATTTAATATCCAATGTAATATTTCGATTGAGCAGCGGCCGGTTGCATGGCGGCCCCAAGGCCGTGATGCAAGATGCTAGCAGACTGGAAGTCGAAACCTACACAACTACTAGGAACTCAAATAAACCACTTCAAACAAGCCCAGTCGTCGCGATTCCTCGGGCTTCCTGCGCCACGTCATACGTCCACTCCGTTCTTAGATGCCTATAAACCTACCGATTAACACTTTCAAATCCTGAACCTCCGTGCCAGATCCTACCTACATAAACTAGATCACGTGACAAAAAAAAGAAGCTTCACGCCGAGACGCGCTTGAGTCATGGCACTGCAACCATCACACTCGATCTCTCCAGCCAAGCGTTCTAAGCAGATAGATCTGCTACTAAAAGCAGACGGCGCTGACTGCATTCCAGTGCCAAGGTACTACACGTACATAGTAAATGCTTAGGTCGGCATCGTTTGGGCTACATGCCTTGTTCTCGTCCAAGGTGGGTGTTGGGTGTGGTGATTAGAGGGATAGGGGCATCTAGAGAACGAGAATCTAGATGCACACTCAAGTATCCATTCGCTGAGGCTGCTATGTTTGATTGAGTGTCGAAATGGTAGGGATATGTCTGCGTACTTGTCGACTTGTGATTCACCGTTAATATATACTGAACGTGGTGTAGTCTAACTACATTACTGGCTGAGGCTGGAGGTCAAACAATCTCAAGGGGGCTAAATGAGAAATCGTAAATCGCACAAAAAGACGCCAAATACGATAAATATAGATGAATTTCTTTGTATATCTGTTGTTCATTTCAGTCATTAAAAGTAAACCAAACCAACCAAGCCTGGCAAAGCCTAGCCTAGGCTACACAATTATTTCCGAAGCAGCACCTCTAGGTGCATGCCTGCTATATAACTCAATCTCTTTTGTACCTGTATCGCGCTTGCTGAACCATGGGGGGATTTTTCCCTAATTGTCAATTTCGCCTGCAAATGCATGCATATACGCTATGTAAAAAAAGCTAAAACCCAATCCCCAAAAGGAGGGGAAAAACAAAGCGCGCGATCCTATCAAAACGCTAAAATATGACGGCTGTCACTCAAGTCTGATAATCGGGGAGCAGTAAGCGAGGTGGTAAACGACGTGGTAAAACGAGGTAGGTAGGTAGGTGAATCACATAAACAGGCTCCGCTCAGCATGTCCGCCGTCCTGAGCTCCTTCTCCAGTCGTAGAATGCGCCTCGGACGGCGTAGGGAAGTAGAACGCAGCAACAGCGATAGCGACATAGGTAATAATGCACAGGAAGCCCTCGAGGTAATCGCTCTTCTGGTCGCGCAGGTAATTACCAACAGTAATAATAGCAATGATCAAGATCGCGATCTCGAAGATCTCGAAGCTCAAATCGAGCGGCAGGTCTTTGCCCCAGGCGACGATGACGACGAGCGGAGCGTTCAGCATGGCGGTCTGGATGGTGGAACCGATGCAGTGCGATAGGGCGAAGTTGATCTGGTTGTCCCAGGCCTCGTCGAGGGCGGTAAGATGCTCTGCAGCCTTTTCGACGAGCGGGACGAGGATGAGACCAATGAAGGGGTCCGAGATACCAGTTTCTTCTACCAAAGGCTCGATCTCGCGGACCAGTGCGAGGGCGATGAGGGTTACGAGGGCCACGGAGATAGCGAGCGAGATGATGCATTCAGTTAGCGTGAGCTTCGCCTTGAACTCGTCCTTGTGCCCGTCGGCATCCCGGCGCTCGTCGTGCTCGAAGATGGCGGCGTAAATACTGTGGTGCGTGCGCATCTGGAACCAGACGAAGACAATGTAGGCGAGCAGCAGAAGGATGGCGACGACGCGTGATATCTGTGTCGTCCTGTTGTTAAGCTCCACCAGGTCGATGCCGTAGTTTTCGAGATCCAAGTTGATGCTATGTTGGAAGATAGTCGGGATTGCGAGGCCGAGACCACTAAATATCGTTAGTTTGTCTGTATAAAGTAAAAGCAGAATAGAAGGGAAATTATGCGTACGCCATGAGAAGCAAACCAGTACCGACTTCGCTAAGCGCCGAGTCGAACGTAGCCGTCTCCCGCCGCAGACCAGCCGCAAAGAAGCACAGTCCCAGACACAGAAGCATAGTCGCTAGAATGGAGCCCAATATAGCAGCGCGGATAATGTAGTACTTATTATCACTCGGTGTCGCGAGTAGCAGCACGAGAAAAAGGATGATCTCGACGACCGAGCCAATGCTGTCGTACTGTTAGTACAGTGAAGCTAATCAAGGTGAGGAGGGAAGTAGAAAGGACAGGCATATACGTACGTCGTCTCAGTCAAGATACCAAGCATATGGGGCATTTTTCTAGCGAGTTCACCACCGGCGAAACCAATGAGATTGGCGCAGGGGACCATGGCGATATAGGCGAGAGCGAATCTGAGAGAAGCAGAGCCAGTTTGCGTGTAGTAGACGGCGAGAGCGGCAGGAACGAAAGGCCATAGGATATTGACGGCGCGGGCCACGCGGCTCGAAGACCTAAATATGATCTTAAAGAAGTGCAGAGGGTGGAAACCGCGTCGACCACTCTCTCCGGCCGTCTTCACACGAATGAGGCCGGGCTTCTGGCGTTTACCAGCCCCATCTTCATCGACGATGTCCTGGCGTGATTGCGGTAGGGTAGGGTCGCGGGAACCATCGAGGGACACTGGAGATTGCTTCTCGTGGGCAGCGAGGCCGTCGTTGGCTATTCCGGCCATCTTGCAACCGGATGCCCAATGCCACAAAATAACGAGGGTAGGCTTATCCTAATAGATAGATACAAGCAATCTAAAACGAATGGAGGGAAAATATTATGTTAAACAGCTTCCAGACGCTGCTATGGACAACAAAGAAGTTTAGAGATGGTTGTGAGATGGTTGTGAGATGTTGTTGCTGGTATGCAAACAATCGAAAATGCAAGGTCCCGGTCACCGATCCTAGGGATGCGTTCATAGCGCAGGAATTGGGGACCTTACGAAGTGATCTGCAAAAGAGGCAGCCAGCGCTAAGTGAGCAAGGGTCCAAAGCTGGAGTCGGCTACTCCAGCTTCTCTCCATGGGAAGTATAATGCCACCCCTTACCTACTTTAAGCGTGACAGCGGAGCTATTTTATTTCAATTTCAAGCATACTACAGTGGACCGTCATTGTTGGAAGTGCTGTCGGCAGGGCCAAATACCGTATACGATGTCAATAAAGTGTGTCAGACAGAGACTCCACAGCCAGAATTATTGGCAGCTGTGCTCCCCCAGCTACCGACAGAAAGACATTTATGGCTGCCATCTAAGCCAATAGGGGCAAGTACACGGCAGCTGACCGTCTCTCGCGAAGTGCTTGTACCACAGTGCCAGCGGTAATTTAAATGACGACGTATGGCGGCGTGTTAGTCGCTGGTTGGCTAGTTAGTCGGTTGGCTGCCAGCAGCATGAGTATACTAACGACGACGAGCAAAAACAATACATTCATCCATCCCTTAATACCAGACCAGGCCCGTCTAGGCGCGTTTGAGAATTGAAACAGGGGTTTTAGTAAACTGCACTGAGTTATCCACTACTAGGTCTCCCCTATTTAATCAACACAGGCCTAGTCTGGTATTCAGACTGAATATTCTCTTAAACCCCTCCTGCATTTCTTCACAAGAAGGTGGCTAGGTAGACATGTCACAAATATCAAGCAGACGACATAAGATGGCAGAGGAAAGAAAGAAGCTTTCCACGACCAGCCACGATCGAACCAAGCTTCACGTCCCCGGCCTAGCGCCATCCATCAGCACACTTGGCATGAAGCGCTAGGTCCCTAAGAAGCAAGCCAAGCACGACAAGAAACCTATGAGAAGTGATATTGATTTTCGCTACCTGTCCACCTCCCACACACCCCAGCAGAATGATTTTCGGGGGAGAAAAATTCTTGTTTGATACCTAGGCGATGATGACATAGGCTACCTACCCCTACAACCAGCTCTCTCATTCTCAACGAGCAATAAAATAAAACAACATGTCTATGATCCCAAAGCGAGGATAGTAGTAATCAACATCATAGTACAAACAGCTGTCTCAATCTACCATGAACAAGTGACAACCAGAGCGTTCCCCAGGTGGACTGAGGTATACAATTCTTTGTACCCAATTATTATATGCATATAATGTCAGTGCCTAATATACTGTTAAGTTCAACACGACAAGAGAAACCAGATCCCGATATACCCGTTTAAATGTAACACCTCCTGCCAAATGCTTTCCAAATGTGCTAGTGGCCTCATGATTAAATCACAGAGATACATGCGTGGCCCGACGATACATACTCGGCCATAGATATGCTCAAAGTCTAACGAAGAGCACCAACATTATGCCGTTTGAAAATCACATCTACAACTGTCCAGAGAGCAGTGCCTCGGTTGCTAATAGAAATAAAGTCAGTCGAGCTCTTGATGTTTGTGTGTTACAGGATGCTTACCGCTATTTATGTACGCCCGCCTTGATTCAAGCGGGACATTGAATCGTCTTTCTAATTCTTGTTTGATGCCCTTCTTGGTGACCGTCATGAGATCGGCCGTCCGCAGGATCTCGCGAATCTCAGCCAGGAGCGCATCATCACTAGGCATAGACGCCATGTCGACCATCTCTGTCTCACCATGATTGCCAAAGAACTGGGAGCCACCGAATTGGCTCATTCGGTTGTCCGTCGGAGCGAATGACATGCGGCTGAAATTGCCCGCATTCTTAATGTCATACGGCGGCAATCCCACTGTCGAATTGGCCCGGGACTGACCATAATGGTATTCCGACACGGCAGCATTCATGCCGGGCTTGGTGGCATAGCTGAATCCACTGACCTCGGAACGAGTATCTTCCTTGGAAGTCTGTGCATCCCAAAGTTCGGCTTGGTACTCCTCCCACCTCTTCCGAGGGATCGAGGCAGGGTCGAACTTGCCCTCGTCAGAAATAACAACCTTTTTGCCCTTCTCGCCGGCAACCACACGCGTGTTACCCCAATTGAAATCGTCCATATGCCAAAAAGCATAAAGTGGCAAGCCAAATGTGAAGACGGGAATAGCCAAAACGTAAAGAATCAGCCAGCCGACCATTTCCCACTTTCTGCGCAGGATGAAGATAATGGCTTGCAAACCGTAGATGGCACCAAGCAAGATGAAGGATGTGAGTGGGACGATGGTGCTAGACGTGCCAACAAGAACGAGGAGATAGACGATGTAAGCGAGAGTCACCGGCTGCACAACTGTTGACAACAGGTCAATGAAAATCACAAAGCGCATGCTGAAGCAGCAGAAACCGCAAAGTTGCGACATTGGAACGAGCTCGATAAGATTGTGTACTGTTGAGTTAATCCAACGACGACGTTGAGACAAAAAGACCTGCCAGGTATCCGGAGCAATGGTCCAAGCCTTAGCCGAGAAGATATACTTTGTCTTGTACTTCGCATGGTGCTTTAGAAGAAGAGTCGTTAGGTAACGATCCTCACCAAGGTGCAAGAGGTTCTTCATATGCAACGTATCCACACGGATCGTAGCATAATCGTCGATGATCTCGCGGCTGACAAACAGCGGTTTTCCAGACTCAGCAGCACGAATGCGGTACATAGAGAAACAACCTGGCAAGCAAGTGACGCTACCGAACAAACTTTCAAAGGCCTTAGCCAAGTTATGAGAGATATAGTACTCGTAGACCTGAATCATGGTAATGAACGAAGCTTTGGAGTTGGTGAGAGCGGTTTCACCACAGCAAGCAATCAAGCGAGTATCGTCGAGGAACGCAGACACGAAACGGGTAGCTGAGTCGGGAGCGACGACAGTATCGGCGTCGATTTGCAACATGTACTCGTAGAAGGTTGGATTGACACCAATGACGTTTCGGATTTGGTGGTACATTTCGAGTTCTAGTGGGCTCATGGGCAAGTTGTAGTGAACGCGGTTAAGGAAACGCATGATGACCATCTGCGAATCACGCTTGCCACGGTTACCAGGTCGGGACACTTCCGAAGGCTTGCCAACCTTGACAACAACCATGAAGGGGACGATATGACCTTGGACTTCGTATAGACCAGAATAGACCTTGCCCATATTGTGTTGCTTGAGACCTTCACCCAGCGATTCGAAACTTAGCGGTTCAGGGTCGACTGTTTCCGATACACCAAGAATATCTAGCACGATGCGCGGGGTCGGGCGGTCGTTTCCTTGTCCGATAATCATGCCGTCGCAGATGATAACCAAGAGTTTACGTTTGTCATCATATCGCATGCGAGCAGCCGAGTCAATGGCTCGGCGAAGCGATTCCTCGTCTTCGGTGTAAGCCGGAATTTGGCACATGATAAACTTGTCGATATCTTCCGGCATGTTTTTGCTTCCGAATTGAAGGGCAGCAAGGAACTTGAAGCCAATAATAGCGATGAGAATAACGGAAACAGCAAGGATAAGATATTGCGCAAATTGACACTTGGTAGAGTTACGAGTATCGACATCACCAACATAGAAAAGGTTGTCCAAGCATAGCTGCATGCGGGAACGTAAGTCATCGGACATAGGAGACGAATTCCAGAGCTCGGTTAAATCAGTACCAGCCTTCTCTGAGAAAAGCGTCAGGACCTCGTCGTCCATGAAGTTGGCAACTTCAGGATCAGTAGGCTTGTCCACACCCTCGGGCGTCATGATTGGGCGGCCACCGAGCATATAGTTGGTCAAATCGTAGACTCGGCCATTCAGTATCGCAATTTGATTCTGTTTGGTCGCGAGGGATTTGACATATTGAGCGGTGTAGCCTATGGTGCCCTTCTTCCAGCTACTCTTCAGGGTTTGCATCCTCTCATAAAACCAGTCAGGCTGGTACTTGGTGGTGTAGTACCGGTAGTCATGGTAGTTGGCATTGATATCCTTGGAACTGATCGCACTCGCTGTACCACTAACATTGGCTGACTTGTAGTCGAGCGTCACTGAGGGATCAATTTTGCCGTTTTTGCTTGGCAGAGAGCTGAAACTTGAACAGGGAACAAAGACGTGATATCCTGACCACCATAGTTGGTAAGTTTGGTGGTTGAGATATAGGGAGGGTAGTGATGCGGGGCGTATGCCGAGATGTCGAAGACTTGACCACGAATCGAGGCATAAGCTTTATGACCATCTTTGCCATCGAAGGCTGATAATTCTGCCGCACTAAACACATACTGCTTAGGGCAGATGAGCATAGGGAAGACGACGATGAAGAAAATGGCAAAAAGACAACTAAACCAAATAATGATGTTGATTGCCAGTTTCTCTCGCCAAGCCATTCGCACATCTTTACGTGGCATTCTTCCCATCCAGCGGATGAGGAAGTCAGGTACGAACCAAGTAAGCATGTATACAATGAAAACCCAGCGTTTGCGACTAGGCTTGTCCCTGTACTCTTCGACTTCGACCAAGGACTTTTCGTTGCCACGCTCGGCCATTTGTTCGCGGGTGTCGAGATTCTTGAACATGTCGCCGCCACCAAAAGCAGATACACCAGCCTCAGAGCGTGTATCAACATCACCGCTACCGAAGTAGCCCCCACGAGGTTTGTCACTGTATTGGGGTGTGTTGCCAATGGACACAAGTCGCTCCTTAGAAGCGCCAAAAGGCAACTCACCGCCAGGCGTGGAGCCATCGCCGTGGTCCGACGCGTATCGGCCGGATGCAGAGGTGCCATCGCCTAATGATGCTACCTCCATCCAGCATCGTTCACTTAGGAAGATACCAGTAGAGCCGATATGGGCTTCGTTGGCTGGCCATTGCCTATTTTGTACCACAGCTTCAACCTTTTCACGCTCGCTTCCCACGAAAATTGTCTCGGCGTCAGCAAGGCCAAGGAATTCGCCAAATGGAAGGAAAATGCTGAAATCAGCAGACCTCAAACGTTGGCTGATTTCAGCAATGCCAAAAGTTTGAACTTGTGATCGAACGCATTTGCTGTCGAATTGATTCGCAATACGCCTATCGTTCGGTTTCAGACAAAACACAAAGTAGTTATTTGTGTTAGGGGCCGTGATAGCTTGCTTGACATTTTCCAAGGCAGATAAGAATTGACCCGAAGCTCCCTGCTCTGACTGGCGTGAATTCTTGCCTGTGCCTTTGGCGTCACCAGCTTCGCTCTCAATATCATCGAAAGACTCTTCGCGTAGTCTCCGAGGTCTGACGGGTCGACCACCTTTCCTAGACATAACGCTAGGTGCTCGCATAGGCTTCGAGCTAACGGAAGCCTGCATAACAGTGGTCTTCTCGTGAGGGTGCATTACAGCCTGCAGGGCCTCTTGGCCGAAGAGACGCGAGACGAACCCACTCTTGCTGGAATTAATCAAATTCATGAGATCACCAGAGATGACCTCGCCATTCTCCTCAACAAGGCCTTTGATAGGGTAGTCGACTTCGCCAGCAAAGTGCCTTACAGTGAAGGTGGCAGCTGTATTCTCTGACAAGAAGTTACTGCCAGGCAGCTTTGCAGTCGCGGAGCCTACAGTGATTGCAGGGTTTTTGCCCTCAAATCGCTTCCTCAAACTCTCTAGAAGCTGCATGTCCGTACGGTTACGACGGGTTTGGTCATCCAAAATGCTAAGCAGGCCATTTGCGGGCTTCAGTAGGCCCTTAACAGCATCTGAATTATCAAAGTAGCTCGTCGCAGGAACTGTAACTTCCTCCGTATCAAGCATATCTGCCTTTCGGTCAAAGAAATTCTGCAAAGTAAGGTTGTACAGTGACTCCATAGCGGCATTATTGAGCAACTGGTCAAGGGTTGACCCAGTAGACGACTGTTGAGCAAAACCCGGGAAGTCAATGATGTCGATGGTGTTAGCAATGGACTCTTCTGCAGAACAAATCTTTTGGTTAATGCTCTCAATAACATATGCAACCAAAAGAGAATAAAGCGTCCGCGCCAGCTCGTCAGCGTTGGCGCGAGCTCCCTGAGGATCCAGCATGACAGTGACCCTCTCGCGATGAATCATCTTCGTTTTATAGCCCATAGTGTTTTGCAGGTCCTGAGAGCTGACACCCAGGAACGCAGCAATGATACCTAAAACATCTTTGTTTCGTGCGGCAGTCACGGTTTGGGCGCCCTCGTGCGAGAACCCACCACTGTCGTCGCCAGTCGCCGTAGTATTTGCTGTGGTCTCGAATTCAAGCTGTCCAATGTGTAGGATACACGCCAATATCTGGCAAATTTCGGCAATCTCGCTTCTGGGGAACTCGAGCTTTCGAAGTGCAGTTTTGAACAGCTGGAATCCCTCCGCGTCGTTTATGCCAACTTTGAGCTGCGTCGGATGACCCAAATATTTCCATCGTTTCTGCCCAGCTGAATCTCTCGGAGTATCGATGCCAAGGTGTGCCTTTTCCGCATCACTAGTGCCGGCAAGAAGATAGTATAATACGTGAAAGTTTCGTTCGCCTGTCGGTACTGCCGTGATCCTGCTTCGCTCAAGCCTATGGTCCAAGAGTTTACCACCAATTAAAACGGGGCTAGTAGTTGACGCCGTATCATATTGAAGTTCGTAGAATAGACCAGCCTTGGATGCAGTAGGAGTTGTTGCCGTTTTAGTTGTCGTCAACGAATCAAAAACATAGGCAGCTAGAGAAATCTTGCTGGATAAGGGGGTGGATGACTTGTTCAAGAGCGCAGTGAGGAGGTGGGATCGAATGGTTGTTTTTCCAGAACCCGATTCACCCCTGATTAACTGTCGGTTAGCTAAATTACTCTAAGAACATTGAAGTATGCGACGAAAGACATATACTACGCACAGAAAAAGCACCGTCTGGTTCTCGGACCGATGACCCATCCTGAGGAAAGCCCGGTCGGCAATATCCTCGGCCCCGGCCATGGCACTCCCTTCTTTGCCTCCATCGAGACCCTTGGTTGAAGACGTATATGTATTAAGAGATATGAGAGCATGCGACGAAAGTCGGGCGGTGGGAATCGACACATGAAAGCGGCTGGCCAGGTGGGCGGTTAAGTGAGTGTCGGACTGAAGATGGGCAGGAAGCGATGGCAACGAAGGTTGAGTATGGGCTCCTCCGCTGCCGCCCATGGAGGGGAGGTGCATGGCCATGATGGGTTGAAGCCAGCAGCCCGGCAGTCGCTTGCAAGGAAAAAGGTCCGGTGGCAGCAAAATTGGCGATGGTATACAAATTGTCTAGATAGAGCTTTCGTTGGCAGCAAATGTGAAGGAAATAAGCCCTGACCCCCTGGTTATGGTACGGATATGAGGGTAGGGGAGGCGCTGGCAGAAAGTAGAAGACACGATATAAAACGCAGCAAGCGATCCAAGGACGCTGAATTAGATAGAGTCGTAGATAGTTAACGAGTGTAAACAAGGACACGATAACGAATGTGACAATTAAGACAAAACGGGAGGATAGGATAACGAGGAGCGAGCGTGATGGAAGAGCTGGCTCTCTCTTGTCCCAGGATGTTGGTCGGAGCTGCGGTCTAAGAGAGTCGAGGGCGAGTGAGAAAAAGGTTCGATCGCTCTCGATTGGTAGACTGGGTTAGTATAGTGGGCGTACGGCCAACCTGCCACCAGCTGGGTAGCAGTGTGTTGTACGAGCACGTAAGTATCCTATTCCCACTGACCATGAGCCCACCAGCCCGTAATGGGTTGCCCAAGCCTCTGCTAAGACGCATGAATTAAAAATACATGGTACATGGGGGGGAAGACAGGCACGGCCGAGGGATGAGTGGGTGCTGTTGTCAGAAGAGACAACCGCTAGACAGCTGCTATGTGCAATTTAGATACAGTACATATGTACATTGCTCTCTTTGCCAGTCCTATGGGAGGTACGCAAAGAGTACTTGAATTGTACCAAAAGCCAGCAAAGTACCTCCTATTAGCCCGTATTTAGTGTGATTAGTGGCAGCCACTAGCACTAGTAGTGACGGACTGCTGGTATCCAATCTGGCATAATACAGTATTTATATGATTGAACACTGTATTTACCATAGGCACAATACAGCTAGATGAAAAGATGGTAGGTAACCGTTGCAACTCGAACCCTTTTTATTATACATATTGAAGCCTCTTCCAAGCTCTCTCAACTGAATGTTGCGCAGTCGCTACACTACTAGGCATGGCGTTACGGATTTCCCGGACTTATGGTCTGGCATAAACTCAAGCCAACTATGCGCAGTACCAGTCACTAGGTATTTTCTTTGTCCGTCAAGTTCTACCGAAAATTCCAGACCATCGTTACTTGTAAAACGACTGATCAGTGTTGATCGCAAAGCACCTACTGAAGGCTTGTAGGTAGTCCTTTAACCGCGTGAGATATTAACTATCGACTATTCTAGATAACAACTCAAGCTTAACTTAAGCCTGTTAGAATTACACAATGTGCTCTAGGTGATGAGGTATGACAAACACTGTATGCCAGGTTACACCTTGGATTTCTCCGTCTGTTTCCAGTCGGGTTTATTAGGCATAAGGAATGAAAATAATGGCTGCAGGCTTCCCAAGGAGGCAGTTGGATCACTGTCCAGACCGTATCTTTTGCTTGTACATCCAACAGCGCACCGCGTCTATCGCTCGCAAGGCCGCCACCGATGGGACAGAAGAAATGTCATCAACTGTCAGCTTAGTCTACCAGAAACAGACGAGGTAAACAAACACGGTATGTAATGTACCGTGCTGCGAAGAGAACTGCACTTGGTGCAATGCACCACTCATGCTCGTGGTGTTAAGTTGTCTGTCTACTTACTGTCTCGTCTGTTCCAGCAGATCACGTCACTTGTTCCATGCCTGCTTGGCAACACGAGACATGACCGAATGCTGCAGAGACGCGCATCTTACAGTATTGCCCATGTACCCCTATAATTCGCACGCTCTAGTAGTATTGTCGGCGAGCTGCATGCTCAAGAACAAAAGCACCGGTGTAGCCGTTGTAACCCCATTCTCTTATTGACCTCTGTCTTCAGCGCCTGCTTCAGTAAATGCCTACTTACAGACCTTACTCTAGATATCGTGTCCCTTGGCCGCTTGAGAGAAGCGAAGCCCCTCTCCAAAGCCAAGGAAAAGATAGCACCAAGACCTGTTGTTGCATCATAGCCCGTTCTCCGCTGGAACCGCTGCCTACCTATCCAGTTAAAGTACATGCATATTCTCATATGTATGTATATCATCCTGGGAATGGTAGTGTGTGACAGGTGGTGTCTTTTCACATTCAGCAGGGATGGCTGCCTACTGAGAATGCAAGTACTATGCAAGTATGGAGTGAGTAAGTATGGAAATCCCAGGACCTTTACCCAAGAAGAGTTGAAAGAACTACAGTAGGTGGAGGAGGGCTTTTTGCCGGGCTGTACCCGAGATCATCTTCACTATCCAAATAAGGAAGCGGGCGCTAGCTGTACACGAGTAATGTCAGCAATGGCGATGACGGGAAGACTCGTGAAGAGCAGCGGGATTGGAGAGCGGGCGGGAAGAATGCGTTGTCTAAGGGCCCAAGGCGCCCGTGTCTCGAGTCGTCCGTCTCGTGTTGCCCGATGATGTGGTGGCAGTGCTGACAGAAAAAACATGCTGAGCCGCTGGGATCCGGATGGATGGATGGGCCGTCAAAGGACTCCAAAGCTCCAAGGAGAAGTTTTCACGCTGCCAGGGCTTGCTCTGGCCTGGACAAATTCCCATCTGGGCTCCACGGGGACTCCACCTCCAACTTTCGCCGCCTCGTATTGAGCAGTTCTAGATGTGCAGGGCGGGACATGGAGGTAGTGCACGGATGCAACCGCGCTATTCTTTCTTGTGCCCGTACTTGTAATTGTCATTTCAAAGCATCCTCCGGTGACCCATCGAAGATAGGTAGGAACCTACTACACTGAATCGAGAGTCTACGTCTTCACTCTTTATAATCATAGTCCTGACGATAAGTCGAGGGCTGTACATCATCGAGATGCAGTTTGCTTACAGGGAGATATGCACCTAGGAAAAGCATAAACATTAAAAGAGCCAAGAAAAGAAAATGTAAACAAACCCGACACCAATTAGAAGCTGCCAATACCATGGATACTACACCTACTGAGTAGTACCGTCCCTATCCAAGGTACTTGGGAAATACTTACGTGAGCTCCTACTGTATGTACCCACATGCACCGTGATAGTACGCTAGAAGTCTGCGCTAAGTACTCGATCTACAGGGAATCCTGGCTGTTGAAAGTGTACTGTGCGTGCAGCAACAGCCCTTATAAAATAAGTACCGACCTAAGTATATGCCATTCACAACTGACACTTACATAGAATGCACGTCTATGTAAACATGATGTGTGAACTCAAATCTGGCAAAGATTAAGCCACTTTCACAGAAAAGGAGGCATAAACACATGAGCACGACGATTCGGTAGGATAGTATGGGCTGTGCTGTACACCTAGAGTACCCAGGTGGTAGCGCATAATCCTCTAGTGAGCCCATATATTCGGAATACCAGACTGTCTGTCCTGTTAGTACCTAGCCAAGTATGGGGTGTAATACCGTATTAACATTGGTGATAACCCTGTGGGTAGGGCGAACAGAGGTATCTGTCGTGGTATCCGGCAAGTACCTTCGCTACACGCTTCGCAGCTCAAATCTAGTAGGTAAACTAATAGTGCCATTAACGGAATGGCACTGTGTGAGCATCGGACGTTTCGCGACAATTCCCAACTCCCTAATAGGGTAGAATGTTCTCTGCTCTACAACTACTTTCCATGACTGCTGGGCCTTGTACCTAACCTACCCTACCATACCAACTACAGCAGAAACAAGCGACCTGACCTTACCTTGCCGGGGTTCAGTCAGCGTCAACCGATCGCTCAGTTTCCTTGCGTCTTGCATCTTGGATTTTCTGTCTCACCACCTCCAGACGCCTTCTCCTCCTACTCCGTATCCCTTCTAATTCCTATCCACGTCACTCGCTTTCGTGGTGTTAATAGTCTATCGTTCATAATTATCATTTCTTGCCTTACCTCGGCTTCCTCTGCCTTCGTTTATTCGTAGAAGCTGGGGATTCAGGGGCTGCCATCACCAAGAACACGACTTTATACTTACTACCTTACTTTTCTCAGTGATTTCGAGCGGCCTTGCATTCCTACCGATACAATCCCCCCATAAAGCATCTTGATTGAAAAGAAAACGAGATCAATTTGTCCTTCCAACCCATCCTTTGATACTACCTACGATCGATCGGTCAGTTTTCCTCATACATCGTGATTGTCCGAAAGGACAAGCAGTCCCGGCCAGCAGTAAACATGGCAAACCATCAAGCCCGTATGTCCATGTACTCGGTCAACTCGGACTCATATCATGGTTCTCGAGTTGGTGGCCAGCAGTCACATGTCACAACAACGACTCTGCTCAACGCAATTCACAACATTTACCTATCATCACAGCCTTACCAACTAGACGCTGGGAGCAGCATTGTCGTTGATACGTGGCTTACCGCAACCCAAGTTGGTCCGGATGGACGAACCGGCGGAACTGTCGATAGGCTTCTAGCTGCCAGAGCTTGGGAACACGCACGACGCCGAGCTGAAGATGGGTGTATCGTGTTAGGGTAAGTTTTCTAGCTGCCATGCTGTTGTTATTGTAAGATACTAAGTGTTATAGATCTCTTCACACATCGACTCCATCGATTCTGACACCGTTTCTTGCTTCTCTGCCCATCTCCATCCCTTCATCGTTGCTCACGTCGCTAGAGGCAATTCAGCCCTTCCTCCGATGCGTGACACCCTTTAATCCATCCATTCCCCGTCAAAGTGCACTTGGTGTGACCTTGACCCTCAACCTTGCTGGTAACCTAACCGCTGCGTCTTTGGCGCTGTCCCAGGGCGGCATCGATACCACCCAAGGTTTGCTCAATATTCCCGCTCAGCCTGGATATCGTGCATTTGATGTGTTCTATTACTTGTTGACGTCAGCTTCCACTCCTGCTGAGCGCGAGTTTCTCAGCTTGAAGTCTGCCGCTGATTACACCTTACTTGCACGATCAGGCACCTATGATCCGCCGTCATACCTCCCCACAGCTGACGACTCCGCTGCCGCCGACGACTTCAGAAGAGCCTTGAAAGAAATTGGTATCAAAGGATCTTCTCATCGAAACTTAATCTCAGCCTTGGCGGGGTTGCTGAAGCTCGGCAATACTCTAGACTACAATGTGGATGATGATGCTCTAGAGGCGATTTGTGAAGATGTGGGCGGATTACTTGGTCTCGACCCGGATGTGCTTATAAGCCAATGTACGACGGAGGATCGGCAAACACTTGTCGGTGGATTATACGAAGCTGTCGTTGACTGGGTCATCGCCAAGGCAAATGGTGCAATCGCTGCTCAGATGTCTCGAATTCGAGATGGGGACGAGTCACTTGACGGCCATCGGACACCGAACTCAGCCGAAGACAATGGAGATACCGTATGCATTACAGTCATCGAGGCTCCCGACCCCAACCTAGGGAAGGCCCTAGCCATGCGGGGTGTATTCGACGACAGTACGGGAATTAATGCGGAGATGAAAGAAGACGGTGTCGATGTCGTTCCAGTGGAAAGCTCGGTGCAGCGTGAAATGCAAAGCGCCGTTGCAGAGGCTGCTTTGGAACTCGGAGTCACAAACAGCCCAGCGGCCCGGGAAAGGCAGCGCCAGCTTGAGAAGCGAGAAATTGTTCTAGAAAAGGTCGGCTTCGCTTGTGAGGATGAAGGGTTTCTCAAAACCCTCCTGTTCCCCGTTCCAGGCCAGGGAATTACCCTTGGACGCAGTGCACGGATGGATCTGTCTTCAGTACTTGGAGCTAGTCGCGTATGGTATCACTTGTCAGTGCATCCCACGGACGAGCACCCTAGCAACTTGGCAGCTCTACCATCCATCACATCTGCCTGGTCAGCAGGCACAGTATCAAGACAACTACGTACATGGAGGCTACCAGAATGGGCGAACCGCAGGAATAAGAATTTAGACTTCACTGCTGACTTTGATCTCGATGAATTTTATCAACGCTTTGCTCCATTAGGCTGCAGAGAGGGTCGGGATGGCATCGAATCCTGGATTCTCGAGAGGGGCTGGAGCAATGGCGAAGTGGTGGTTGGGCGAGAACGCGTTTGGATGCGCGAGACTGCCTGGTGGGAAGCGGAGAGTATGCTTGATCTCAAACCACCTCATGAACTAGTGCCGACTATGAGCAATCCCTTTGCTACCCCTGCCCGCGATACCGTCTACGGCAACAACAATGGCAGCGGTTTCTTCCCACCACATTTCCCCGACCAGGCTTCAAACAATAGTAACGAGAATTTGATGACCCACCAACGTAATCAGAGTCAACTTACTTTTGCTCAAAGCCAAATTCGAGCACCATCTGTTGCTCCTTCGGCCATGCGAAATGCGTCACAGGGTGACTACGGTCTTGGAACGAAGGGCGACAATCGTCGGGATCATATTTACTACACAGCCGATGGCGAATACATCAACACCTTGGATCCCAATGATGCTGAGGGCAAGCATGTCGAAGAAGAGGAGGTAAGCGCTGCCCGACGAGCTTGGGTTGGTTTCGTCTGGGCTATGACCTTTTGGATTCCCTCCTTCGTTTTGCAGTATGTCGGCCGGATGAAGCGGCCTGATGTGCGGATGGCATGGCGAGAAAAAGTTGTGCTTGTCTGGTTGATCTTCGTGATGAATGCCATCATCGTCTTCGCCATTATCTTCCTGGGTCGGATTATTTGCCCTAATTTTGACAAAGCCTGGCTCCAGACGGAAGTTGACGGCCACACGGGCGACAACGATTTTTGGGTAAGCATCCACGGCAAGGTTTACGATATCACAAAGTTCTGGAAAATTCAACACAGTGACTCCAGCATACAAACGACCAATGACCTAATGGAACCATTCGGTGGTCTCAATTTGGATCGATACTTTGTTCCTCCGCTACCCCTCTCGTGCCCAGGCCTTGGTATCGCTGAAACAACTCAACTGAGATATGCTGCCGAGGATACGCCTACATTGGCACAGGGTTTACATACGTCGGGTTTCTTTGGAGATAAGAATTCGAAAGCTTTGTCTAGCGACACATGGTACACGGACAAGTTCCTTCCCAAAATTAAGGAATACTACCATGGTGACCTTGTATGGAACAAGGACAAAGTTGCGCGGCAAAGTCAGGATTGGAGTCTCATGGTAGTTTTCTATGAAGGGGGGTCTACAATCTTACCGACTATTTCGAAACAATCGACTATAGCAAGACTCTAGCTTTCCTCGACGACAAAATAGTGGACATTGTGAAGAACAATCCCGGTCAAGATGTCACCAGTTCGTGGAATAGCCACTTGGAAGACGTTCAAGGCAACTCGACTGCTTTTGCGACTGCCAAGAACAGCATCAACTGTATCAAGAACACCTTCTACGTCGGAAAGCCAGATTTCCGTTATACTGCAAAGTGCCAGGCCCTCAATTACATCTTATTGGCGTTTACAATTCTCATCGCCAGTGTCATCATCGTCAAGTTCATCTCTGCCTTGCAGTTCGGCTCAAAGAGGCGTCCTTCGCCACAGGACAAGTTTGTCATTTGCCAGGTTCCCGCCTATACTGAAGGCGAAGACTCGCTCAGAAAGGCCTTGGATTCACTCACCGCCCTTCAGTACGACAACAAGAGGAAATTAATCTGTGTTATTTGCGATGGTGTCATTGTCGGTGCTGGCAACGACCGCCCAACCCCAAAGATTGTTCTCGATATTTTGGGCGTCGATCCTAAACTTGATCCCCCTGCCTTACCCTTCAAGTCTGTCGGTACTGGAAGTGAACAGCTCAACTATGGAAAAGTATATTCTGGCCTGTATGAATTCGAAGGAAACGTTGTACCCTATATTGTCGTGGTGAAGATCGGAAAGGAGTCTGAGCAGCAGAAGACCAAGCCAGGTAACCGTGGCAAGCGAGACTCACAAATCATGCTGATGAGCTTCCTCAACCGTGTCCATCATCGTGCTCCCATGAACCCTCTCGAGCTCGAAATGTTCCATCAGATCAACAATATCATCGGTGTGGACCCAGAGCTGTACGAGTATCTCCTGATGGTTGACGCAGATACTTGTGTGCGAGAGGATTCCCTGAACCGACTGGTTGCCGCTTGCGCCAACAACTCTAAGATTGCTGGTATCTGCGGAGAAACGGCCTTGCAGAACGAAGAGCGCAGTTGGTGGAGTATGATTCAAGTTTATGAATACTATATCTCGCATCACTTGTCCAAGGCATTCGAATCTCTCTTTGGAAGTGTTACCTGTCTTCCTGGATGGTACGTTCCCAATTTCTCTGTTTTCGGCGACTGCAGCTAACTTGATTAGTTTCACTATGTACCGTCTCAGGACAGCTGACCGAGGCAAGCCTTTGATCATTGCCGACGCCGTTATCCAAGAGTACAGTATCCGCAACGTTGACACCCTTCACAAGAAAAATCTTCTGTCTCTTGGTGAAGATCGTTTCCTCACTACCATCATGACCAAGCATTTCCCTCACATGTCCTACAAGTTCCAACCGGATGCTTATTGTCAAACTGCAGCGCCTGAGACATGGAGTGTCCTGCTTTCCCAGCGACGCCGATGGATCAATTCGACAATCCACAACCTATTCGAGCTCATGTTGCTCAAGGATATGTGTGGTTTCTGTTGCTTCTCTATGCGCTTCGTTGTCTTCATTGACTTGTTTGGAACCCTTATTCTTCCTTCAACCACAGTCTACTTAGGTTACCTGATCTACTTGCTTGCGTCCCACACTGGCCCTATACCTTACATCTCGTTGGCTATCTTGGCTGGTGTCTACGGCCTTCAAGCCATCATCTTCATTCTCAAGCGCCAATGGCAGCACGTCGGCTGGATTATCATTTACCTACTTGCTTTCCCCATCTTCTCATTCATCTTGCCGATCTACTCTTTCTGGAACCAGGACAATTTCACATGGGGAAATACACGTATCGTCATCGGTGAAAAGGGAAAGAAGCAGGTTGTGGCCGTAGATGATAAGGACGGCTTTGACCCTCGCTCCATTCCGTTGCAGCGCTGGGATGACTACGCTGCTCTCAATAACCTCCCCGGACGCCGTGGCACCCAAGGTGAGAAGGGCCACGAAGTGTATGAAGACAACTATGAGATGGATGACATGCGCTCTGTGTACTCGTCTGTTCGACAACCCTCTGTCTTGACTGGCCTCCAAGGTCGTGGTGGATATATGCCTCCACAATCGCCTGCACCGTTCCAGGGCATGTCGCGACAGTCAACTTTTGGTGACGCCTTCGCCGACAACCCGATGCGTCAGTCTACTGCTTCATTCGGTGACCTCCAGCGCACCGCGTCACCATATCAAGATCTACCTCAAGCTGGCTACAGACCAAGTATGAGTAACTTACGAGCCGTGTCAACTTCACCCAAATTCGATGCCCACAGGGCCTCGAACGCCACCGTTGGCCTTACTGGGGCTAGCCGTCCTGTACTAGGCCAGGGTCACCAATCTACCACGTCGTTCGATTTCCAGCGTGGTCACACCGGACCTGATGATGGCATAATCGTCGAAGCTATCCAAGCCGTGTTGCGAGACGTCGATCTTGACAACGTGACCAAGAAACAGGTCCGCGCCCTCGTAGAACAGAAGCTACAGACCGAACTTGTCGGCGAGAAGAGGACATTCATGGACCGCCAGATCGATCATGAGCTAGCTAATATGTAATGTGTCTTGTTTTGTCTTGTCTTGAGTAGCTTGTTCCGAAGAAAATTGGTGTCTGGCAGCCAGCGGATGTGGTGGTGTAGTGGAAGAGAGTATATGTTTATGGAAATGTGTATTTACTTTTGCATATAATTGCGTCGTTTGGGATACGGACCTTGGACAAGGGAAATCTTTTCGGCATATTTGTTATTTGTTTTTTGATTTGATTTTTGAGTTTTCAAGTAACTGCATGTTGTTGGCAAGTTACCTATGTACTGCCTGCCTACCTGTCTCTAGAAAGAAAATATTGATCCGAGCGGTTCTTTGGTCGTTACCGCTTGGGAATAACTACATATATATGATGGATAATACAACGACTCTTTCTTAAAAGGTTGGTTTTTTTGGGTGTGTCTTTTTGTGTCGTGCTGTGGTAGTGATTTTAATATTGCGTATGGAGTTGTCAGTGCACGTAGTCGTGGCTAGGCTGATATTGTATGACCCATCTTCATATCTTGTTCAAAACTGAGTTAGTAAGAATCTGGATATCTTGAACAAGCTAAGTGCTAGACCAAATGTAAGAAAAAAACCTCGACCTAAAGAGAACTAAACTCGGGTTGCTCTTCTGAGAAAACCTTCTAGTCTTATAGTTATATGATATTATTTAAGTACATCGGTGATAACACTCCATCACGTCCTTTGATTGATTTTCTGTTGTTCATACGGCAGGCTTTACGTTTCTTATATCATCGTGGCTTAGAATCAGCTGGTTTCTAATAACTCTGAGACTCTGCAATTCTCGTTCGACGTCTCACCTGCTCGAATAAATAGGTAGATGAGAAAGAACATAACAGCCTTTTCTTGACAGCGTAAATATGTGCTATACTCATCTGCATATATGACAGGAACGAAATTTGGTGTAAGTCTAATTCCCCTAGGCATCATGTCCACTTCATCTGCCTACCTACCTATGTAGCCGTGGTATTCAAGTTGTACAACTCCTTATCAAGAACACGGTTCTGTCTGAAATTATAACTTCATAAGTAATAGGTACGTAGTGATCCACGATACCCTTGATTGCCATTTTCAACTACTTACCTACTTACTTACTTCTCACCACGCTATACAATGACCCCGGGATGTCTTTTTGATCCGAACTAGTTGTTGATCTTGTTATATTTAGCAACACGCCCATATAGGATTCTCTCTTTGTGATTAGGTAGCCGGCAAGTACGAGTTCTGATTTACAAACTCCTCATACAGGTAGGGATACAGGTCCTGTAGGTCCTACTCATTGCGGCCCTCCACGGGATGTTACTGTAGTTATCCTATAGATTGGGCTCAAGTGTACATCAAGCCTTGCTCTCAAATCAGCTCCCTGAGCGAGTACATATCGTTCTCTACGCCGCTACCCCAACAAGACAATAGTAACATTCAGATGAAGGCACATAATATCACTGATGCACGCAGCATAATCTACAATCGTCCAAATTACCCTGTATCATTCACAACCCCTGACATCAACACAATAATCTGCTCCAGACCACACATCAATAAACATCAACGACAAACATCATGATCGTAATTCATTCATCCATGATTTTCCCGAGTATCGCCCAGGATTACTTGTATGAAACTACTTCACTCCTTCTTCTTTCTTTCCCCCTTCCAAAACAAGCTCCGGACATACATGGGGCATGCATATTCTGCATCGGCAAAGTAAGTTTCCGACAGTTAAACATACTCCTACCTCTAAGGCCTGCTTGCTTGCCTGCCTGCCTGCCTGCCTTATCAATGCATCTTCCCAACGCCCTTTAACCTTAAATATACGTCCGTGCCCCAGCCGTATAAGCTCTGCACAGCGATCCCGCCGCCGAAATACTCGGCATAAGCGCGGGACAGCGGCAATCCATATCCGAGTCCTGCGATTGAGCTCGCGCCCGAGGAGGCCGCTGATATCATCCCTAGCGCATCTGCCTGGGATCGCCCACCGCCACCACCTCCACCCCCATTGCCACCGCCCCCTGTGGACATTACCTCGTCGATATCGTCATCGTTGAATGTAGTGAAGCTGTAATTCCAGATATTCGGCAATATCTCGGGGGCGATACCGCCGCCGCGGTCACGGATGCGGATCGTGACACCTGGTGCATTGTCGTCGAGGGGCTTGATAGCGTCGCCGCGGAAAGCACCCTTGTCGGCTGCTGGGGGGTCGAGTGTCAGATCTGGTGGTCCGGCTCCGGGGGGTTCAGGAGCAATCGTGATTACCACAGGCTGGCTGCTGTCGCTTTCCACGGTGGCGCGGAAGGCGTTTTTCAGGAGCTCGGTCACGATGTAATCGAGATGCATGGGCACAAAGGTGAATACGGTATCGGGCTCGCCGTCGATGATCCACTTGGGCCGTTTGCCGTACTTAAGCTCGCAGATATCAGCCACGAGGAATGCGCAGGAATCGACTATCGCGGCTGGGGACAGCGCCGTGTCGATGACGCCTATGTAGTTCGGGTGTTCCGGGCATGGCGTCGGTGAGGCGCCGGGGTCGAAATGCGGCACGCTGCTGTAATGCAAGGCGATGTGCTGTTCCGCGATTAGACGCGTTCCAATACGCGTGCGCAGATGCGTGTTTAGAAAACGAGTGACTTCTTCCGGTGCGATGTAGCGGCGGCATTGGATGAAGCCCTTAGCCAGAATCGGGATCGTATCCTGATGCGTGGCCACGAGCTCCGCTAGGACTGACGTGAACTGGATCTCCTCTTCAAGAGTGGATATGGTCCGATGTTTCCAGGGGAGGAGGGTAGAGAGAGATTGTAGATAGTTATTGTAGATGCGGGACACGTTGGGATCGGCGACTACGATGAAAGGCAGGTTCCGCAGGGCCTCGATGCGGTGAGCCAGGCGAATTGGGAGGAGATTTAGAGTGAAGTTGGCGGAAGCGAGCAGGGCGGTCTCGGATAGCGGAGGACGGCCATGTCTTTTACCGGGACGCAATCCCAAGTTAGCATCTGTTGGAGCGGGATATGAGGTAGAAAAGAGGAGCGGTACCTGACTAGGTCTGCAAGGCTCAGCGAGTGTTGTTGTTTACTTGTGAGGTCTGCGATAGCCTCATCGGTGACGGTAATGGTCTTGGGAGGCCGAGAGGAGCCATTTTCAGTGTCACCAACACCTTTTGATGGCAACGAAGAGGGTGACGATGATGAAGATGATGACAAAGACCGTGTATAGACAGCGGAGGGTACAAGACGTCTTCCCAGCGGGCCAATGGCACGCACAGATGATGGGCCACAGGATGTGTAGAGACACAGCAGCGGTCTAGGTATGCTCCTCATGACGGCATGATGTGTCGGTCGTACATGTGATCTATCTTGGCCGAGGCACTGGTGTGATGATGTATGGATTTCAACGTATGCCAATGTATGTCAGTTGTACCTAGATAAGTTGAAGCAAGGCAATTTGTCACGAGAGCAACATTCCTATCAGAAAGAGTCTCGAGTCTCGAGTCTCGGTCTCACTTGCTGTTCAGACCTACCAACAAGGTTGGGAATGCGTCATTCGTCCTTGCGCGGTGACGGAGCGCTTACCGTCGGGCAGAGTATCGGTTACATGCATATCAGACATGGTGTATTAGCTTATCCAGTGGGATGGCTGGGATGGCGGGCATAGAGCCTCGAGCCTCGGCCCCTCGTTAGACATGCATTAGGTAGCTGGACAGTGATCTGGAAGGGGAGTCTGAGAAGATCACAGTGATTCATCAAGTATAGTATCTTTCAGCTCGTTACTATCGTGGTGACCGTCATGCTAATAAACCCACACTGACGCCTGTGACAGTGGTGCTCAGGCATCTTCAACTATTCGCTGCTGTATCTTATCATGACTGCTGGGCCCTATACTGCGTATGCCCCTCATCTCATCCCTTCGGCATACCCATCCCATCTCGAGGTATCGCCGAGACAAACCGCTCTGGTATTTTGTTCCGAGAAATCCCATTATTATTGCGTCTTCACTTCTCCGTCAGCTTCGACATTTTGAACGTGCTCGTGTTGTGACAACGTCTGGACTTTATCGTCGTCGAACTGAACCCTGTTATTGATGGCCTTGTAAGTAGATATATCTTCAACGATAGAGTGCTCGGTGAGAAGAAATACTTACGCAAAGCCCTTGATGAGGCTGTATTCGTGAGTGATCTTGCCGCCTTGGTCCCTTGCATGCTTCTTGGCCGCCTCGACTTGCTCGGGGCTGGCATCCGACTTGCAGGTGACCTGGTCAAGGGTATAAGTATAAGTATAATTACCTAGATATCTGGGGAGGTGCTGCTGGCAATAACACCAGAGGAACATACGATGTAGCTAGGCATCTTGATAGATGATGTAGTGTATAAACGACGAAGAGTCTGTATGGTGAAAGTGGGTTTGGTTTGGTAGAGTTCGAAATCAGATAGATGGATGTGTGAGAAATGGTTTTCGAGGATTAGAGAGGAAGCGCGGGGTCTTTTTATTAACCGCGTTCCGCTGTCACGCAACTTGACCTACAGTAGTAGCACTGGTAGCCAACGCTGAGCCAACTAGAAGTACCTGGGTATGTATAGTGGCCGCCTGCTTTCATCTGATCCTGTCCCCTCAAGTGCCTGTACGCGCGGGAATCTATAGTCTACGTCATCGCCGAGTAACAAAATATAGCAGCCTGATTGCGCACCTAATCTGACCTAACCACACAGTCCTATGTACAAGCTGGCGCTATCACACCTACCACAAACTGCCAAACTTGTGTAAGTGGCGCTGATGAGAAACTGGCGGGCTTGACTCACCTGGGAATAGCCATTACGTAGCCCTCATACGAAGCGTGTGGTGGTCTTGGCCAGTTTGCCGCCATCTGCGCCGAATCTTGCACTTACAGTATCCCGGTAAATTGTTCATGTAAGACACCATACATCCACGATATTCCATGCGTTAGGCACCTGTAAGTAAAAAGCTACCTAGCCATTATTCGATTTGGAGAACTACATATATTACCACATCTCGCTATTCTCTACTAAGATTAACAATTAGGCTTGGTCAAACCGGCTCTCATGATGTTAACTATTCCATAGAGGTATATACCCAATTTACATTCTCCGGATTGAGAAACTTGAATCGACACAATCTCCTAAAGCTATGTACTTCGGGTAGATAGACCAGAGACCGGCCGGAGGGGAGATCGCCATGCTAACCCCACCACCCCACCCGGGTCGATGTAATCTACCGCCTTACCTAGGTAAGTTAGCGTGATATGTAAGATAAGCGAATGCTTATCCAGCTGTTATCGATAAAGAAAGTTGTATGCTTCTGCGAAGCCTTCGCCATAATTTTAGATGATAGCTCGCGCTCCCACGATCACGGTCAAACCACCGTGTCGCAAGTCGAGCTACCGGTAGTAGTGTCGCCCATCATGGAGGACCAGGCGCACAAACCTCATAGGAAGGCGAAAGAGAAGAAAAAGCCTCAAGGGGGTATGTCCGCTACTGCACTCATAATAACTACCCTAGATTAGCTGACTTTGAACTCTCTAGATCATAACCCCAAGGCTTTCGCCTACGCCAGGCCTGGGAAGCTCGCAAGAGCCGCTGCGAGATCTCATGATATACGGTATAGTGACAACATCTTTTTATATACACTTGCCGCCGCATAGAAACTAACGCGCTTCGAATTTAGCGAAAAGCGACTTCATGTCCCGCAAGCCGATCGTTCTCCCGATACGGAACCGCCTCCTCGCCTCGTCACCATTGTTGGACCTCCCGGCGTTGGAAAGACCACGTTATTAAAATCTCTAGTCAAGCGCTACACCAAAGAAACCATTACCGATCCCACCGGTCCCATCACCGTCGTTACCTCCCGAAAACAGAGGCTCACTTTCGTAGAATGCCCCGCCGAGCTAACAGCCATGGTCGACATGGCCAAGATAGCCGACGTTGTTCTACTGTTGATTGATGGAAATTTTGGGTTCGAAATGGAAACCATGGAATTCTTGAACATCCTATCAGCAACTGGTATGCCAGGCAATGTTTTTTCGGTGCTCACCCACCTGGACCTTTTCAAGAAGCCCCATCATTTGAAGGACGCGAAGAAAACGCTTAAGCATCGACTGTGGAATGAACTGTATCAAGGCGCCCATCTGTTCTATTTATCAGGTACTTCATGGCCCTTTTATTTGATTACTTGCCACGTTACTGACCGTATTCAAAGGTGTAATCAACGGCAGATATCCTGACCGAGAGATCCATAATCTGTCGAGATTCCTTTCCGTTATGAAGAACCCCCGTCCCCTCGTATGGAAGAATTCGCACAGCTACATACTAGGAGATAGTCTTCGAGACCTTACACATCCCCAGCAGATCGAAGAGGATGCCAAATGCGATCGCTCGGTTGCCGTATATGGCTATCTTAGAGGTGGAGTCAACTTTTCCGTGGAGAACCAAAAAGTTCATATCCCAGGAGTGGGAGACTTCACTGTGAAAAGATGCGAAGCCTTGCCGGACCCATGTCCTTCTCCCGCTCAACAGGCTGCCATAGCCAAAGCCACCGGTCAAACTGGACGGAAAAGGCTTGATGAGAAGGACAAGAAACTACATGCTCCCTTCTCCGATCGCCAGGGGCTTAAGATCGAAGGCTCCGCCATCTGGATTAATCGCGAAAAGGGGTTCAACTTTGATAAGGACGCTCTTGCAGATGGAGAGCGTGGCCTGGGCGAAGAGATGATGATTGGACTTCAGAGTGGTGGTCGTCTTCTCGGGCAAACCGAAGGTGGACTGCAGTTATTTTCTTCCGGTAATCACCTTGTCGATGCGCCAGATGACGATGCTGGAGATTCTGGACGGAAGAGCCAGCGAACAGTTAGAGCAATGGAGCAGAACGGTTACGATGATGGCAATGACGATGAGTTCGAAGACGAGGGCTCCGACGAGGAAGAACTCGCTAGTGGAGATGAGATTGAAGAGCCTGACTTGAGCGAGCGAAAACTTGGCAGATTATTCAAAGATGAGGATGAGGACAAGCAAGGCGATGATCTGGAATTTGCAGACAGCGACTCCGATCTGGGCTCTGATTTTGGAAGCGGAGCTGAGGGTGAGGATGGGGACGAAGATGAAGAGCTAGCCGCGAAATGGCGAGCAGATCTTACCGAAAAGGCCCAGGCTCTCCAACGACAAGCGCCATCCTATCGTACTGCAGACCTAGCAAGGCTCATGTATGACGAACAGTTGACTGCTCGTGAAGTACTTGAGAGGTGGAAGGCTGAAGTTGCCGAAGACGAAGAAGAGGACATCGAAGCAGATTCTGAAGACGAGTTCTTCAACTCGAAAAAAGATGGCGATGATGATTATTTAGAGAACACCCCTGTTCCTCGGTTGACCTCTCAAGATTATGACCAATTGGCGGCAAAGTGGTCTCTAGAAGACAATATCGGGCTGCTACGCCAACGCTTTACGTCGACCAAAGGCCAGGACAACAACTCTGATGATTTCGAGGGCTTTGGGGAGGATGGAGATGAAGGCGAAGGCGACGAGGAGAATGATGAGGACATCGAAGGCTGGGGTGATTTCGAGGACTTAGAGTCGGGTGAAAAGTCGGGTGAAAAGGAAGAAACCGAGGAACTGCAACCAGCTGAATCTCTCGAGGCAGAGAGAGCAAGGAACGCTGCTAGGAAAGAGGAGCTCAAACAGCGCTTCGAAGAAGAAGATCGTGAGGGATTTGGAAAGGAGCAGCCAAACAAGGCTGAGTTTGGTGAAGATGAATGGTATGGAATTCCTTCCCCCTTCTAAAGGTACACCGCGTTCTAACAAGAATTCTTATCAAGGTACGAATCTCAAAAGGCCAATTTGCAGAAACAGATCGACATCAACAAGGCCGAGTTTGAGGGTCTGGACGAACGGCAAAGGTTGGCCGTGGAGGGTCTTACAGCAGGAAAATACGTTTCCGTTATCTTGGAAAAGGTCCCAGCGGAGTTTATTTTGAACTTCTCCGCTCGTAAGCCCCTTATCGTTGGCAGCTTAAACCCCTTAGAGGAAAGATTCGGCTTTCTCCAAGTCAGGATGAGGAAACATAGGTGGCACAAGAAGATCCTGAAGAATAATGACCCTCTCATTTTCTCAGCTGGTTGGAGGCGGTAAGTTCCATTTGCGCTATAATTCCCTACCAGCATTCATTCCCTACAATCCATCTATTTCTCATCCAATACCTGATCTACACTCAACCCTACTGTTTGACCTCGAGGACTTCTACTAATATCTGTCTACAGATTCCAAGCCATGCCCATGCTTCATTCGTGGGAAGAACGAGTTCGTCACCGCATGTTGAAGTATTCACCGGAACACTCGTTCTGTTATGCCACTTTCTGGGGGCCCTTGATCGCACCAAACACAAGTTTCACTTGTTTCCAATCATTCTCCTCGGAGAACCCAGGGTTTCGCATAGCGGCAACTGGAACAGTCCTAAGCGTTGACCAGAGCTATGAGATTGTCAAGAAGTTGAAATTGACTGGTACACCTGCCAAAGTCTACAAGAACACTGCTTTCATCAAGGACATGTTCAACAGCAGCCTCGAAATCGCCAAGTTCGAAGGAGCATCAATTAAAACCGTCTCCGGCATCAGGGGTCAGATCAAGAGGGCCTTATCGAAACCCGAGGGCCACTTCCGAGCGACCTTCGAGGACAAGATCCTGATGGGCGACATAGTCTTCCTACGAGCCTGGTACCCCATCAAACCCCATCGCTTCCACAACCCCGTCACAGAGCGTCTGGGCGACTGGCAATCGATGCGCCTGACGGGCCAGGTGCGCCGTGACCAGAACCTCCCGACGCCGCAGAACGCAGACAGCAAGTACCGCCCGATCGAGCGCGCGGCACGACACTTCAACCCGCTCAAAGTACCCCGCGCCCTCGCCGCGGACCTGCCGTTTAAATCCCAGATCGTGCGCATGAAGCCCCAGAAGAAGGACACGTACATGCAGAAGCGCGCCGTCGTGCTCGGCGGCGAGGAGAAGCGCGCACGAGATCTCTTGCAGAAATTAACTACGGTACGGAAAGATACGGTGGCCAAGCGCCGCGCAAAGAAAGAGGAGAAGAGGGTCGAGTTTAGGAAGAAGATGGCTGCGATGAATGAGAAGAAGGAAGCTAGGGAGAAGCGTGAGAAGAGAGAGTTTGGGAGCGCGAGGGAAGAGGAGGAGATAGGGATTGAGAAAGACACGTGTAGGGAGAAAGAGAAAGAGATGGGGATTATGAGGGTTTTGAGTGAAAGAGGTGTATGTATAGAGAGTAAGTAGATATTAGTAACTTTTGGGGGAAAATGTCGAATATGTTTAGAATTGCATGTGTGTTTATAAATCTCTGTCTGTTTGACTTCAAGACATGCGCATGCATTTACTCGTAGTGTACATATGCGCGGCAAGTTAGCATGGACTTTGTGTATAGAGGCATCATCATCACCGTGCTAATTTCTTTGCTTCTTGAAGGGGCGGATGAAGATGCATGAGGTAGATAGTAATGCGCCTAGATTCCCTAAGAATATCATTGACCAATTTCAGTCTCCCTTTGCGTTTCCACTTTGCCATCTTGTCCTCGTTCTGTCCGGTTATGTTCCACCCTATCACACTATACGAAACAAAAAGAGTCGACAAAACTATTATTTTTACCCCTTGTTTCCTTCTCATACGCTTCCTTCCTTTGACCACGTTTCTTCGTCTTCTCATCCTATTCATCCTATCACATATATCCGGAGCATATACCCAGACGCTTATAACCCATCCCAACACTCACTTCTCGCTCTCACCCTCACACCCCCTTTTTCCCCCTTGTCTCTTCTCTTCTCTTCTCTTCTCTTCTCTTCTCTTCTCTTCTTCCTCACGAAGCAGAAGAAGCAGCCTTAACAGCAGCAACCTCCTCCCCAAGCGGCAAGATATCCGGCACGGGGCCAACAGGGGCGATAGAGAAAGGATTGATCTGCGTGTGGCTCTTGGTATAATGGTTCTTGATGTGCAGGAAGTTGGTGGTGCCCTTGAATGCGGAGGTGTTGTGGTGCTGGTTCCAGTAGAGATTGCGCAGCCACGCGTGGATTGAAGGGTATCCGCTGCGGATGTCTCTGATGTTGCACTTGAAGTGCTGCACGTAGACTGGGTCGAAGCGGATTAGGGTTACGTAGCTGTGCTCGTTTGTTAGTTTTTCTGGGGTGACTTCATTGGGTTATTGGTTGTTGAGGGGTTGCGGTGAGGTGAGGTGAGGTGAGGTGATGGTAGTAGGTAGGTAGGGATGAGGTGCGTGTGTAGGCGAGGTTGTTTGTGTCTCCTTTTCATGAGGGAAGCGAAGGTGAGACGAGTGAGAGTGAGGGAGGTGCCAATCCGCGTAATGACAGCGCAAGGAACATAAAAGAGAGAGAGAGAGAGAGAAGAACACTCACAGCCTAACATCCGTCTCAGTAAGCACATCTCCAAAATAATAAGGGCCCTTTCCACTCTTCAGCTTCTCCTCAACCTTATCCAGCGCCTCAAAGAGCTTGACCACATTTCTCTCATACGCCTCCTGCGTGGTCGCGAACCCGCTCTTATACACGCCATTATTAATATCATCATACGTCCACGTTCCAACTTCATCAATTTCCCCTCTCAATCCCTCAGGATATAGATCGACTTTAGCAAACTCCTCAGGTAAATGGGCGTTGAACACGGTTCCGAACATTCGTAGAATTTCAGAGCTCTCGTTGTTGACGATGGTATCGCTCTTCTTGTCGAAGAGCACGGGGACCGTGAAACGCCCGCTGTAGGACGGGTCTACTTTGAAGTATAGGTTGCGCAGGTGCGTGAAGGATTCGTGGCCTGGTAAGGGGTCGGGAACCACGTTCTCGCCTTCTGCGTCTTTGTCTTCGGTTGTGGGGAAGCGCCAGCCTGGGAATGGGTGTGAGCGTGTGTGCTTTTCTCATGTTTATGTTTCTTGGTCGGAAAGAGAAATTGGGGGTTCGTGGGGAGGAGGTAGAGACCGATTTTCAAGCACCGCTATACTTCTCATAAGGACAAGAGGCAAGGGGGGGAGTGAGCGCCCCGATTGTGGCAACGATGCGGGATAGGTCACTACTCATTCCACTTGAAACGTACCTTTATCACCCATATGCCAATGCACGACGGAGAAAGAGACGAATTCCTCTAACCCCTTCAACTTCCTCGCGATGAGGGTACGATGAGCCTACGACGAATCATTAGCATAAGTCCACTCTTTTCCATCTTCCTCCCAATTAAGTTGGTATCGCGAACAAGACTGACAACACACAAACATACACACGCATAGCTTAGACAAGAGAGAGAGAGAGACTTACCCAAGGACAAGCATAGCTAACATACAAATGATACCGCCCCTTCTCAGGCGGGAACCGCGCATCCGGCGCATCGCTGATCCACTCGCGGAACGAGCTCACCTGGCGCTTGAACTCGCCCGACTTATCGCCGGGGGCAACCCAGTTCGTGATCTTGTCGTTTGAAGCCTGTGCCATTATCGTATCAATTAGTGATTAGTCCATTCCTCTTGCAACTTGATTATGACGACTTAGGTACGACAATGTGAGTTGGGGAAAGGGGGGTTGTTGGGGTAGAGCGGGGGAAAAGAAGGTAAGGATGGAAGAGAGGCGCCTCACCATTCTTCTCTGTGTAAAAGGAGAGGTCTGTATCTTCGTTCCCAAAGTGAAGCGTCTTCCTGGATTGCTCTGAGGACTAGCAAGAACAGAGTATGCGCGGCGCTGAGACCTCAATTCAACGCAGTTATCTCCTAGTCGCGACTGATACCAAATCGGCCTAGATATTGCCAGTGAGGTGCTATATATACCCTTGGTAGTGTTAATGACACTCGAAGTAACCAGAGAGCTTGGTCGGAAGGGCATGAGATAGTTAGGTACTTTATATAGAGGCACACTTAGGCACTTTATACTGCCTCTAGATATACCCGTCTGAAATGGTTGGTTATATACCTTCTACGAAAAGGGCACCTTACTAAGGACCACCTTAATGCGGGGTTCCTTTTTCTGTATCATCGGTGTAATTGACCTTCTAGCCAAGCTCGTATTTACTGATCTGCTCGGGGCTAGCTCTACTTTAGCTACGGTAGCTCTGAGTCTTTGCTTTGATGTGGCTGTTGTGTGCATTCAGAGGCTTAGATGACTAACCAGCAATCAACATCTTTGTAAGATTCGCCTTACTGAGCGACTTACTTGATCATAACGTCATCTCTACGAAACTGAATCATCCTGAAGACACAAGCCCGGCCCATCCATCTCAATCCACTCACTTATCTAGGAATGCGTAGTTAGCCTCTAGGTACCAGGTTAGCGAGGTTAGTTAGTGTTTTAGTATTTACCATCGTGCTTTGTCATGTGGGGTTCTCGCCTTTTCGTCGTCGCAGCTAGATCTTGGAGAGGATTATCCGGCGATTACATATGGTGACATAAAAGCCGCGCTACACTTATGCGGTTAGAGTCGCGACTACAATGTATCCACAAGCCGACTTTATCACTAATCAACCATCGAGGTCAACCGATATTGTCTCAACTGGCCAAGGGTTAAATAAATAGCTTTAGTTCTCAACCCAAGGTAGACAGGGTAGGTATGACCCCAATTTGCGCAAATACGAAAAAAAAAAAGAAAAAAAAGGGAAACTTAAAGTTCATGTACTTACATAATTACCTACTCACAGACTCGAATAACTATAGGAAAAAAAAGTTTAAACCTTTACGCAGCAACAATACCTAGTAACAAGTAATCACATTAACCCCCCTTTACATAAAGATACTCAGGCCCTGAGAGCAACCACGGAAAGTACAACACCTATTTATTGCCTATATAGGAGCTGATGATGAATCGAAGTAAAATGATCAAAGTCTACGACGGACTCACACTACCTACCCAGACACAACCCATGAGCCATAAGCGACATTCCGTAGTCCATAACGAATAGACAAGGCATACAGAAAAAGGGAGTCTCGATAAATTAAAGAAAAAGGATGAGGACAACCTACGTCGTTATGACTAACTACGATCTAGGAGCACCTACATATATCTCTAGGGACTAATAGACTGGAATAATCAAATACACGAATGAACAAGTGAATGAATGAATGAAAGAAACTTGTGTATTGCTAAATCATACAACAAGCTAATGCAGTAGCAACCATCGCCGAAGGCAGACAAGGTTTTATTTATGTTCTATTCATCCACAAGCATACCACATCCTCGTGTAAGAACACGAACTCCCACCGCCTTTTCGTACCTCCATTTATCTCAGCATCTACTAACTGAGCTTGCTATACTCTTCGTATCAACCGGATATAAGGTACCTTGACATCTTCCTCGACCGTGTCCTCAGCATCTACTGACTGAGCTTGCTATACTCTTCGTATCACCCGGATATAAGGTACCTCGACGTCTTCCTCGACCATATCCTCAGCCACGATCTCCACAATGATCTCCTTCTGGTGCGCGGGAATCTTCTTCTTAGATATCGACTCCACTAGCTCACTGAGCTTCATGGCGGTGCGTTCCTTGCGTTTGGCAGCCGGGAAGAAGCTGGCATAGAGCAAGCTCACACCAGAGCTAAGCATGCTGATAGATAGACCCTTCTCCCCAAAGTTTTGAAGGAGCTCGCCCAGTGTCACATCCTCGGAATCGAAGCGATCCCAGATCTTATCCATCTTTAGCTTAGTTCCATTAGGGCCCGCCCATTCTACAACCGGACTGGCGATGGGCTCGCTGAATCCAAAGAACGGTAGTGCAAGGTTGATGAACCCATTCTTGTAGTCTTCGATCTTCGATTTGCCGTCGACTATCTTGTAAAGCTCCAGAACGACCAAACCAGTGACCAAGGCAGTCGTCGTGGCAATTGCGGGAATAATCTTACCTGCAATGAATTTGGTCTTATGTCGGTCGGCCTGCTCAATCTTGTAGTTTTCGGCCCGTAGATTACTGGCAAACGTAATGAAATCAATGTGATGATTCGTGTCATCATCTTTCTCGAACTCTACTGGAGTTAGCTTGAATCCAGCCAACTTGTTAGGCGCCGGTAGGCTATCAATAATTTTCTGCAGTTCGTCGTTATCGCTGAAAGAAGATGACGACTTATCAGCGTTAGGGTCCTATCAAGAAGTCGTGTTAGCACTTGGTTAAGCTGTGTGTATTTGTCTTATTAGTAGTACACTTACAGGGTCATTGTCATTAGCCTGTATCTTAACCCCAGGATCAGGAGTGAAGTCGGGCACAATCATGTTGTCCAGAACCTTGGTATATAGCTGCTTGTCAATACCCTTAGTATTGATGTTATAGTTGAAAGCGTGAAGATTGGCGGCGGCAACGATGAAACCAAAATGATTGGGATTGTTGATATCGAATTTGAGTGCATCCGGTGCTCGCTTTGGTCCAGACCAGAACGGGGCGCCACTTGACGACACAGAATCCTTCGGAAAATTATACAGAAGCTGCTGTATTGCGTTATTGTATTTGCTCTCGAACAGCATGCGAGCCCAGATGATGCAGTCCTCGAAGCTTAGTGGCTTGTCCGTAACAAGGTAGTCGCGGATTGTCTCCAAAGTCGGCATTTCGTTGCCTCCTTGCTTCAACGTAGTCTCCAGATAGTTAGGCTGGCTCAAGTAAAGATTAACTGTTTCCGCGGACTTGACGAAGGAGGTTTCGAAAAGCTCTCGGGCCCAAGCGATTGTGTGCTCAATCTTGTTCGGGAAGCTTCTCAAAGTGCACATTGGGAAGGATACTTCAGGAGGATCTTGGGAGGACGAGTATGACTCGGTTAATTTGGGCAGAACAACCTGAGTATTGCCCTTGGTACCTAGAGTACCGCTCTCAAGTAATGGTTTCTGGAAGAACACACATCGTCTATCGACATAAGTTCGGGCCTCGACGTTGTCAAGGGCGTTGGTAACTCCGTCCAAGCCCTTCCAGAAATCTTCGTTGAAGATGTGCTCAGTCTCGGGACTAACGCGATCTTTCAAGCACACAATGTGGCCCTCTAGCTCTGGGTTCATGGCTGTCACCGCTTTGGCGGCGCAGTCGCTTTTCATCTGACCAACATCCTTGGGTCTGAACAGAAACTGTCGGTTAAGATTGCTCTTTTCGATAGAGTCCATATCTGTAATGGTGATTTTGCCGTTAGGCCCTACACCAAGTCCAATCATCGCCCAGTTCTTGAGCATCTCGCATCCAATGGCACCAGCTCCGACAAGGAACTGCTTCACGTTGGCAAGTTTCTCCTGATATTGTGTGCCAAAGACGGCGATTTGTCCATCGTACCGAGACCCAATAGGCTTGCAGAGTGCTTCACTTCGTTCCACACTCGTGGGAATTGATTCTAACGAGTCAAAGTAGAACCACTGCTTGATGGGATTGAATTTTCCAGACACAGCTTTCAGAGTTTCTTGAGCGGCAAGTCCACCGAAAAGTGCGGCCATTGGATTAAGATCGCCCTGCGCCTGATAACTGAGCTCCCTAATGACCTTCTCCTCGTTTTCGCCAATTTCCAAGTCGATCTTTTCCTTCTTCACGAAGGCCTTGACAGACTCAACGAGAACTGTGGCATCCTCATCATTCATCGGGCGAGGGAGGTGGCCTTGTGCCTGTTGATATGCACTGAGGGCCTCGAATCCCACATGAAGCAACGGAGGTCGGTCGAACTTGGCGAAATCAGACTGTACAAACTCGGGGTCGCGTAGGGACGCGGAAATGGGCTTAAAATTAATGATAGAAGGCATCTTCACTTGCTGATACAAGCCGCCCCGTTTATACTGGCCTAGGCCGGACACGTCGCCAATCGAGAATGTATAAGGACCCTTAACAGTCACTTTCCTGGGCTCAGCGCCGTTAAGGCCCTCCATACCCTCGATCTCAGAGAAGGTGACATAGTCGCCATCTGTCAGACCATGTCGTGTCTCGTCAAGTGCTGATACCAGGCCTTCCTCGTCAATTCCGGCTACAATACCACTGAGAGGGTTCTCGCCCGTGGGATCTATGCACGTGAACTTATCGCCAAAGTCGCAAAATATAGAGCCGAATAGACCGTAAAGACTGGCGGATACAACATATATGCCCTTTGAATGGCAGTAGTCGCCGATAATGAGCTGGTCTTTTAAAGGTTGGTTCGTCAGGACCACTACTTGATATTTGTCAAACTGCTCCAAGTTCTTGGTAAGACTGATTGTTGAACCGTTAGCGAACGGGTCTACGGACAGGAAGTTGGTATGAAAAAACCAAAACTCTATAACCTACGCGGAAGACTTGTGGATATGAACAGGTGTATACGCATTGAGTTCGGCAATGCGAGGCGCGGTGACAGCATCGCGGGGCTTGCCGACGTCTTCAGGGTGGAGGAAAAATTGGGAAGAAAGGTCGGCGATGGCGGCAGGTGTGGGATCGTAGAGGGTCAAGCTCTTGACGCCAGCAAGAGCAATGTTCTTTGCGATTTCGACACCGAGACCCTTCAAACCGACGATGAGGACGTGGGAAGCGCCCATGCGCTTCATGGCCTCGTGTCCCAATACATAGAGCTGTCGGCTGTAGAGGGATTCGTCGATTTCGGCAGTGTCCGAGACGACCGAGTCGTCTACCTGGAGCCGGGTGACTAGATCTACCTCACCACCTGAGGCCATTTTGGTATCCTGTATCGAAAGCAAGAGGCGTGGTTAGCTAAGCCGTATGAGCTTGCAGCAGACTGGACTGGACAGAGGGAGTAGTTCTCTGTGTTCTTCTGGCCACTCCGTCCCCTGTCTGTGAATGGGGACAAGGCCATTGTCTTGTTGAATGCCTAGGTAGTGTGCTATGCTATGGACTCACGGTCATGGTTCTCTTGGGGGAGAAGGGAAGACCTCCGTTGGACAGTTTGCGCTTCCCCAGCTTGTCCTGATCGCCCTTGTTGGAAGGAATCTTGGCGGCTTCTTGTGAAATGGTCGCGGATATATGAAGAAGATAGCCTCGATAAGATACAGGGGGATGTGGGAAGGGTATGGAATAGATGCTGTATGTGAACAGCAAAGTGTGACTTGGTATGTGTGGTATTCACGGTATTCACGATTCTAGTATGAAGATGATGCAGAGGTCGGAGAGAGAGGGTCACCTTAGTCAAGGTAGACCTAAGTAGGTAGGTAGACAGAGGTGGTACTTGGCTGATGGGAAGGTGGGACAGAGAACCCCGCCAAAGAGAGAGATGCTGAAATGTACCTACCTATCTTATGATGGGTACTTGCCCAGAGTGGTAGCCCAAGTGCACTGCTAGGTACTCCGTAGCGGCTGCCTTCAATCTTTTGCTGGGCTGAGATATTGCTGATTTACTATGACGTATCCCTCACCGCAGGTACATACAGATGAGGCAGTTTTAATCAACGTAGAGAAAAGGTCTACTGCGAGAAAACAACTCGATGAGGCTCTGGTTTACTTCATTAAATAAATAGCTCTTAAAGGAGATGGGAAACAATCGCTACTTTATTTTAAATATATATAGACTTGAGGATGGTTGAGATAGAGTGCATGAGGTACCTGAAGCATCGCATTGATTGGGATTTCTCAGCAAATCATGCTGCTCGTTCCTAGTGAGCTACCTTGTTACCTACAACTGCGATGATGGCGGGGTAAAAATGTACCTGGCCTACGGTGGACGGTGGCGGTGCCTGGCTCGCTCGCCGTCTTAGTCAATCCTATCAGCTGGCAGTAATGTCTTCCATCTGTTTCGCTCCGAATCCGCCCGTCTCACGCCAGTCTTGACTCTTCCGTTGAACAGGTTTTACATAAGCCTTCAAGATTATTTAGATTACATAAAGCCAGACAAAGAGAAGGGTCGTGTCGTCTATTGTAAGGGTTTCACACGTGTCTATTTAATTAATTACGGAGATATTGCGTTGTAATTGATCCGTCTCGGCCTGACGCGAAAGCGCAAGACATTTCAATGACACGCAGCCCAAGACGGGTATCACAGACATGCACATCACAATTTCACAGAAGATTGAGTAGATCCTTTGATTCTTTGCATTCAGGATTAAGTTAGTTGTAATCCTACACATTCCACCCCTCGGAATCACCATTAGACCCTCTCCTTCCCCTCCTCCACCACGATATTCGCAAATCGCAAGCCTCCGCCATCAAGTGTGTTAAACCGTGCAGGAGTCCCTATTAATCCAATTGCTATCACTACCCAGCCTCTAATCCAAATATATATTATCCCCTACTACCCTCTTCCCCTACGAAAGCGAGCAATATAGGCATGTGTACCCAACAGAAGCCTAAACTCTCCTCGTCACTCCTGCTGTCCTATCCTACTATCACTTAAGTCTCCCCACCCCAAGTACTCATAACTCCTCATTTTTTTCCCCTTCTCATTCGATCCCACCTTTTCATGATTGGTGAAAGCATTCATCCGCGTTAAAAGGAGTGTCCTGTAGCCCACCGGGTATATATGATATCCGATCCAACCCATGGAAAAGAAACACCCAATTAAACAAAAGTAAACAGCAAAAATAAAACTCCTTCTATAGAATTTGGGTATATATAAGTAAATGAGCGTGAGTGCGGACGTGCCATTCGTAGATCATGTGTTTTGTTATTCCAAAGTAAAGCTCAGCACGAGCTTTGAAAAGTAGACGGTATGTGCAAAAGGGTTTATGCATATTGCAAAGGATAGGCTCGAATTTTCAAGTATTAGAGAGAGGGAGGGAGAGAGAGAAGCTATTTTGCTCAGGTATCATGCACCGTCGCCGAGCTAGAATATGAAAATGAGAGAAAGCAGAGTGAAGAAAAGCGACCGGTGACCTGGGACAGCGTTGGCATTTACGCCCGCAGTTACCACCGAAGTCGTCGAAGTCGGCAAGGTAGAATTCCCAGTGGGTGTAAATGTCACCGGTGGCGTGATTGTCGGCGTGGTTGCTAGCAACGAGGAAGAAGAAGTGGTGCCGGTCTCCTCCGCGGAGCTAGATGGAGATGATGATGTCGTTGATTCTGCGGATGAGGTTGTCGAGCTGGATGGGCTTGAGGGAATCGACACGGCGCTCGTTACAGAGGCTGGTGGTGAACCGGATTCCGTCGACCCTCCCGTTGCGCTTGACACTTGACTCTGCCCACCGCCGCCGCTGGGGGCGGGGGTAGGACTAGTTGCATCGCAATAGTTAAGCCACTGAGAGAATTGTAGGTCCAGATAGTCTCTTGTTGCCAATTGTGCGTCGTCAGCTCTTGCGTTGATACAATCATGGCATGCCTTGTAATAATTCATGAAAGAGGAATCTGGATCGCACAGTATGTCGGGTTGTTTTCCTACGCTTTGAGCTTCGAGATTGGCGTTATTACAGGTATCGTAGCATGGAGCCGGGACCGTGGGTCCTCTTTTAGAGAGCACGGCCGATCTAGACTTCTTTGATTTCGATGAGGGATCCGCCGCCTTAGTTGTCGTTGACGTGGGGAAAGCCGTCAAATCTGTCTGAGATGCCCAGTTACCGGTAGGTACTGACGTGGTGACTCCATTCGTGACGGTTTGGACATAACCCATGATCGCAAAGATGTCATCGCTGAGACCGAACGCCGCAGGCGCAAGATTGTAGTACCCTTCGGTAGGGGGGTAGAAGCTTGTGCTGTTCTCCGGCCATCTAACGTTCGGATAGGAAGGAGAAGGAACACACCAAGCCTCATTCTCACAGACATATGTGACATCGGGTAAATCTGCGTAGACATTACAGCCACCCGGTTTTGGCTTGTTGCAGACTGTCCCGGGCAAACAACCCCATGTCCGGTTAGACCTAGGATCGTAGGGAGCAACCACTGCTCCGGGAGTATTCGTCGGTATAGGGCACGTGCTCACGGCAGTGGTAACAGAGGTAACAGAGGTAACAGAGGTAGTCGTTACTGTGACTGTTGGCGGTGTTATGGTTATCGGGGACACGGTCGTGACCACCTGAGTCGTTGTAAAGCTAACGGTGCTCGTCACAGAATCTGTAATCGAGATGAATGACACGGTAACGAACGTAGTTGTTGTAGTAAGTGTCACTAGCGATGTTGTAATCTCTGTCGTTGGCGACACAGAGACATCGGTAGTAGTAGCGGTAGTAGTGTCCGTCACGGTATCTGTGGTTGGCGACACTGAAACTGAAACAGTCGTTGCCGTAGTAGTATCAGTCACTGTATCCGTGATGACTTGCGTGACGTTTCGGGTGACTTCAATCTCAGTCGTATAAGTCGTTGGGACAAATTCGGTTGTAGTCGACGTGAAATTGACCACAATTGTTGTAGGTACGAAGTCTGTTGTGGTTATTGTGTCTGTGGTTGTCGTCGGTATTACTGTGGTGTAAGTTGTTGTTGTACTATCAGTGGTAATGCTGATGTCGGTAGTGGTGGTAGTAGCAGTGGCAGTAGCAGTGGCAGTAGCAGTGGCAGTAGCAGTGGTAGTAGTTGTGACCGTGTCCGTAAAGCTACTGGTGATATAGATCGTGGTTGGATAGGTCAAGGTCACATAATCTGTAGTTGTTGATGTTTGATTAACTGTGTATGTTGTAGGTACAACAGTAGTTGTAGTTATGACCGATGTGATTGTAGTTGAGCTCACCGTAGTATAAGTGAGCGTGTCGGTGGTAGTAACCAGATCCGTCTCTGTATCGGTCGTGGTAGTCGTAGCGGTAGTCTCGTCCGTGACAGTTTCGGTAATGGTGATGTTGCTAGTACTAACCTCTATTATGGTAGTTGGCTCGGTTATAGTCGTCGATTCTGTGATGGTGATGTTGCTAGTACTAACCTCTATTATGGTAGTTGGCTCGGTTATAGTCGTCGATTCTGTGATGGTGGTCGACTTGGTCTTCGTCTCTGTTTTGGTTTCTGTCACGGTTTTCCATTTCGTGATATATGCGGTTACAGTTATCGGTCTTTTAGTGACTGTCGCTGTTACAATCGTCGGTTTGGTGACTGTCTTCGTCGATGTTATCCAACTTGTGACTGTGACACACTGCGTATTTGATGGGTTGTACCAAGGCGCGGAGCATGATACGGAATATGTGGGATATGACTAGATCAGGTCAGACATGAAAAGTCATTTCGGTAAAGCGTCTTTTAGGCGTACATAATATTCATTCTCAGTAGTAATCTCAGTGACCTGTGGTGTTGGGGTCTCTTCATTGCTGACAGATATTGTTACTTCGTGAGTAACAGTAATCGTCACTGGTGTTTCCACATAACTATTGTATGAAGACTCGTAGATTGGTGATGTGCCACTGCCCCTAAAGTGAGTAACTGATCTCTGGCATAGCGTATTGTCAGCTCTTGGGTGCACTTACTAGCTTGTTACGGTCTCAGTCTCGGTGACGGTGTAAGGCTCGGGAGAGTAGCATTGATTCTGCTCATTGTCGGTTACGTTTGATATAGAAGCGAACGCAACAGCCGCCCCAAACGAGAGCCAGTACGTGAGGATCATGATGAAATAACCACGGGGTCTAGTCGAGTGAATGTGGCCGAATTCGGATTATTCGGAAGCGAAGGTCTGAGTTGATCTCGGTTTGCGTCTTAAAACGAGCGGTTTCCGCGAGACGAACTCGTTGTTGCGTAGTTAGTAGTACGGTGTCAAGTTTGCTAGCTAGCAGAGAGCTATCTCGTCCGGATACACGAGAAGATTTGCAAAGACCTCAACAATAACTTTTCGTACTAATGAAGAGGATCACGAAGCTTCATTGAAAACTTCATCAAGCCTTGCTTCAATTGACACCAGCTAGTGGTGGGTGCCGTACACTCAACTAAGCTTATCGTCGTCTTTACAAGTGAAAGTCGTGCCTATTACAGCAACACCTAGCCGCGACAGAATCACTCGATGTAAACGAATGCGAGGACTCGGCGGGAGCTTCGGTTTTCAAGGAAACGAGGGACAAGCTAGACAAGGCTGAGGACTCCGAGGAAAAAAAGCATACGTGATTATACGGGTAGCCAAGCCAAGAGATGGATAGCTACCCAAGCAAGGGTATAGCTCTTGACGGAACCCCCCTCCACCCGCATCTCCCGTAGTTGATGGGACAACTGACCCATGTAAGAGGAGATCTATTTACCGTAGTAACTGTGAGTGATCCCGGCTATTCTGCATCGCGGCGTAGCACACTTGTATCATCAGCCTCCAGTAGTCCGATTTGCTCTCCCAGTAACCTGGGCAAATGCCCAGAGGAGGCGTTTATCTAGTTGAAGCCACCTGGCTACGCTTGTATAATGTTTAGGACTCGCCATCATGTGAGAAAGACAGATACAGTCTTACTCATAGCGGCGCATGAAGCTGACCCGAGATGTCGAGAGTGGCATGTAGTCCTAGGAACTAATTAGGCTCGTGAATGTCAACTGCCTTGATCGTTAGCTACCGTATGTAACCAAGAGATGAGTTATGCCGACAGAGTCGCAGCGAAATCTTGCCAAGAGCGGGGCAACAAGTGACTTGCTTGGGAACACTGAGATTGGGGACTTTTTGGACCGGGTTGGGGTAACAGATCTCTTCCATTTCCTCTCTCATGAGAGCATCGAGCTCTCAAGCAAGTAGTGAGAGGACTGCGACTTTCCAGATACAGCATCTACCTCGACTAGAAAACGTATGGCGGGGCGTATAAGCTGCGCCGGGACTCGGATCCGACCCCCTTCAGGCTTACCAGATACGATAGGAAAGGCCGAGGTAGGGTATGTGCATATGCACGACGTTCAGTCTATTGACTAACAAGCACAAGAGAAAGCAGGGGTTCCGTCGACGCAAGTGGCCAGAGTGACTGTCGTGTAACGGCGGGGTCGCCTACCGTCGCTTCTAGAGCGTACATGCCGCCACGGACGACTAAATGATGACGGGGCTCAATGCTACGTGTTGCTCGCCTGTTCCGAGGAACGCGAGAAAACATGAGATCAGGCCATGAACATAGCATCGTATATGGGATAGTATACGCTACAAGAACCATAAGAATCGTGTGTTGGCACAACCCTGTCCCTGTCATCAAGTGACATTCTGCTGTCCAGGTCGCCGACATCGTATTAATATCAAGTAACGACTTCGACTGCCTGCTGGCCGACTACAACCAGACTCTACCGTTGTCTCTCTCTCTCTCTCTCTGTTAGATTGTCGGCTGGCCGAGACACTGCCGATCACGGCAAGTCTCGGGTTATAGCTATTGGTCTGCCCAGGGACCAGCGCCGGCAACCTGGAAGAGATGAGTTTCGAGGAGCGAGTTTGCACTTTCGGGCGTGGGCAAGATAGGTATTACCATTCTGTCTGACCAATGGTATTATATCAGTGCCCACTAAGATGATAGGTAGGCACATAGGTCGTGTTACCAACGGAATGCTTAGTCTTGGAGCTTGCGGCTAAGCTCCCCATTGCCAACTGCGGTAGTTGTTCACATCAGCTCGTATAAGTTTGAATGACCAGGTTCTGACAGTTTATCGTCGTGGCGTGCCACCATCACCAACGTCAGCACGGAGTCTCCCACCGGCAGGACCAAGGAAAGGTACTACAACAACAACAACAACAAACAACTAACAATACGGCTTCGTATGTATAGTCCCGACTTATAAGCTAGGGTGGCTAGGAGTGTTTAGCTATAATTAGCCTGAGGCTTGAAAGCTGTGTCATTATTCAAGCCATATATTGAGATTGATGGTATTCATCGAGTAGTTGTGGGTTCGGGTGAGTACTTACCTAGGTACCTAGGTAGGTATTTGGCACCCCATACATTGGCCGGGTCTTCCTAAAGTTCCGACATGACCCCAAATACGTGTAGGTCGGTACTCGGTTGACGAGTGCCTACAGTAGGCTGAGTGTCCAGTAGGGAGGTACGAGGTCAATTCTTGTGTTCGACCTAGAGGTGAAGGGAATCTCTATGACAATACACTACCTAATTGTATGAGCAGGCAGGCAACGAGGACAACGTGAGAAGCGGGGTAGGTCTCAGCGACCCATAAGCTAGGCCAGGCTTCCCGAGTCGGCAGCGTTCACGGTGATGCAGTATCGTGAATGTCTTGGCCTAGGATTCCAATTGTGGCGTCTTGGTCGTTCGCAGGTGACCAGACTCGACCGTAGTAGTAAGCAAACGATCCGCATTGAGCGAGAGGTCTTTCTAGAGCCCTTCAATGTAGGCATATTGTAGGTACTTAGGTTATCAGTTTAATGTGGACATCCTGAAGAGCTGATGAAGGGCTAGGAGGCAGGCTGAATCAATTGACAAAAGTGCAAGCAGGTTCAAAGGCATCTTAGAACTCCGCCTATCTAATACCTAGGTACCTGGTAGAAGACCCTGAATGGAATTTGTTGGCGGGGCACGCTATGAGCCTAACGGAAAAGGGTATAAGTCCAGGCTCGATAGGGTAGAAGAACAGGGAACAAGCCTTGTGACATGGCACTAAATTCGAAGAGGCTTGGGCGAGGTCTACCTGCTGGGACCTCACCAGCGATTTCATTGGCTAGGTTCACGGGATCCCCAGGCATCGATGGACACATGCAGTGGTCTTGGTCGCCCTGACTTCCAACAAACGACTGCCACTTTGAGATGCTACCAAAAAAAGATCCTGCTCTCTCTCTGTCTTCCATGCTGCCTCATTCATCAGACCACAGCACATCCTGAGTAGACCATTCCAGTTATCGCACCTACTGGTAACTTCTAGCCTGAATGGCGGAAAGTACCGGCAGGTCAATGAATCGGCGATGATAGGCCACACCAGCCCAAGACAGGAAAAGCCATGATTCTCACCTGCCTCCCAGCTTCTGCTCTTATATGTCTACCTCTGCGCAGATCACCAAAGAGCCCGCCTCACGATAGCGAGCCCGGCGACGGTACACTGAATTAAAATTTTCTTCCACAAATTAACTTGTCCTACTACCGGTACTGTAGTTAGCATCGAGCAGAAGGTGGTTGGTATTCGCAACCCATGGACGAGCCCCCGGTCGAGTGACCACACCACCTCTCCACCCCGTAAGCAGCCGCACGCACATAGCCATCCAACAACCAACGACAACCTTGGGTTCCTCTGCAGCAAAGATGCGGGCAGCCAATAGGAGAGAGTGCGCATAGGTTCTTGACCTGTAAGACATCTCAACGCCGCCATACAGTACAGATGACAGACAGGACATGCTACGTAGCAGTACTACCGAGTACGTAAATCGCGATGGGCTTGTCTGCCCAGGCTTGGCTATTTCGGTTTGTGAGTGTGTCCACCCTCTCCAACCGTCCATACTCAGTACTCATCCCATTGGGCAAAGTCATCTCAATTGGGTCTGGATGCCAGTGAATATATTGGTTGCTGACTTGTACTTGCAGTCCCATCGTCCAGCCGTATTGTGGCATGTCAGGGCAGCAACATCGTCTTGGCACGTTGGCTACCCACCCCCATTGCCACCGCGAGCAAATTCTTCAGCTATCTTCAGTACCCATATGCAAGTGCATGTGTGATTTGTATTAGCCGCTCACGTGCTATGGGGGTCGATTGAAGCAGGCTGGCGGGCGATAACGATCAGGCTCTACGACCAGTTTTCTCTGATGGCCGACAAACAAGATCGTGATCACTAAAGGCTTCATTCAGTCCATGCCCAGATAACAATACAACCGACCAGACAGTAAACAAACTCATATCAAACACTTTTAGAGAGTATACGGTGACTTTATAGGTCTATAGTGTATCACCTCGCTAAAAGTCATCTTAGCCTACTCTTTCAACGCGAAGCAGACACCACTTCCCTTTACGCCAGGATAATAAAGAGTGCTGCTTACTTTCACTAGTGGCTTCAGCGTAGCAGTCGTAGGTAGACGGTTTTCTTCTAAGTGGTGTGGCAGCCCAGCCTGCATGGATCAGCGGCTTGGACGTTATGTGAGAACCATTGACATATTGTTATACCACATCCAACAGACAGGCTCAGATTGACCGCCTAATTGAATATCGGACCTGCCTTTCGAACCTCTTCATCCACCCACCCTAGATCACATCTTCATTTGTTCAATGCGCGGCCAGCTGTCGAGTTTGCGCTCGCCGCCCATCCCAACAAGAAGCTCATTGATCAGCTTGTTCGTTCCTCCCTTGAGTTGTCACAGGCGTTTCCTATCGGCCTCTGGCCGCGATACATTGGGAATTTGACTTGGAATTGTCATTGATGTTATCTGTCTGAATTTCCAAGTACACGTCTCTTATCAATACGGCACTACGCCTTCCATTGTATTAGTTTCATTTCTAAGCTATAATTCCCATATGATGGGATGAGCTCATCTTCATATCCAACTTCGTTTCATTCGGCAGCTTCATTCGGTCAAGAGGACATATTTGTATTTTACATGCAAAATGCATTGGGAAAACATATTCATTGTCGCGATTATCGCTGGCGCCCCGTCTTGGGTTAACGGGCAACAATCGGGATGGCTCAAGAACCAGAAAAGCGCTACGATGTGTGCGTGGAAGGGACTTCGAGGTATGTTGCCTCTCTTGGTGTGTTACGAGTATGCGCACCCGAGATTAACCATGCGTAGCGGCACAGGTAAATGATACAGCTTATATGGACGGTGGTTTTCTCTACTGGGCACAAGAGTTGACAGATGGTGATACTTATATAGCCCAAGATGGTGAGTAGGCCCCATATCCATCAAAACCTTCGATCCACATCTTACAAGCATACAGGTAACCCGCTCGGACTTATATACACCCTCAATTTCAGCGTCCCTTTCAATACCAGTACCAATATTAGTGGTATTTTAGGGACTAAATCTAAAGCCCGAAACAGCGAGGCAGCCAACGGTTATGGCCCCAACTTCTATGATGGGGCAATGCTTGCGAATAATCTTGAATTCTTCCTTTATGGTGGATTGCTCAAAAAGACCGACGCCTATGAGCTCCCTGGTGCCGATGCGACGCTATCCTATCAAGTTTATGACGAGCTGGATAGGGACCCCTTCCATCCAGGGTTCTTTGACGCTGAACTGACTAATGGCTTGACTCGCTATGTCACGTATGGTGGCGCTGTCAGTGCCCCGTCTGAGAATAAGGCATGGTATTTTGGAGGATCTCGATCGGAATCAGGGGGACAAATTTTCCAGCCAGGCGCCGATAACGCTACTAACCCTCTCTATCCTTCTGATACCCTGATAACCCTCGACTTCAACAGGGAACTAGCGGAGAAGTGGTCCAATTCCACACTTCCTCCTGGAACACCAAGTCGAGCAAATCCTTCTGTAGTTTGGGTCCCCGTTGGAGAACAGGGGATACTTGTGGTACTAGGAGGTGTTTCCTACCCTGGCTACAGCACTGGGACAACACTATCGCTGAATGAAGCGCAAAGTGTGAGTTTTCAGTTATTCTAGGAGAAGCACAAACTGCTAATGTCCCTGTAGAAAATAGATAGTCCTAAGTTCATGACCAATATTGACATCTATGATGTTGCCGGAGCCAAGTGGTATCAGCAGCCCACTTCCGGCGCGCCACCTGCATTAGCAATGGGTTGTGCAGTGGCGGCGTCGGCTCAAGACCTATCAAGTCACAACATCTACTACTACGGAGGATATGACGGAATACACGATAACGAAGACTTCAACGATGACGTATGGATCTTGTCACTACCGTCCTTTATCTGGACGAAAATAGCTGGCACAGCCGAGCACGCTCGTGCTGGCCACCAATGCTTGATGCCGTATCCAGACCAGATGTTCAGCGTGGGAGGTTTCCGGGCCCTGCAAGGGGGCAGCCAAAAATGTCTTGATAGCAGCATGATTGAGGTTTTCAATCTCACAGAGGGGAAATGGCTCGACTCGTACGATCCAAGTAAGTGGAATGCGTACGGTGTACCCGAAGTAGTCCATTCTAAGATTGGCGGCGACTATGCTGGTGGCGCTACTATCACAGCTCCAGATAGCTGGGCTACTACAGGACTCGAAGACGTTTTTGCCGCAACATATCCAGCCTCAAAAATCACGCCGAATTATCCCTACAGCTCTCAAAACTCGGGAGATGAGACAAGAGGGCCGTTGAATGAACCTAAAGGTGGGGGTGGCACTCCCTCTTGGGTCGCGCCAGTCCTGGGTGTGGTTCTCGGTCTCGTGTTTCTCACGGCCATCGTGGTGGGCATTCTTCTGTACCGAAGGCGGTATCTGTTATCAAAGAAGAACGGTAGAAGCGATACCCCGTCTGACGATTACCACCATACTATTCGAAGGTGGTTGAATACTACTACTCATGACAAAGAGCAGACTATCACTACAGAAGATCCCTCCAGCCGCTACGACTTGATGGATAGCCGAAACGAGACACCAATACGCTCCGCAGGCTTCACTTCCCCACCGCCCATTCACGAGATGCAGGAAATGTCGAGCGATCAGCGCTTCGAGCCCAATCAGCGCTTCGAGCTCATGGGCGGTGAGTAAAAGCTTTGATCATGCCTTTCTCTCTAATCCACGAAATCTAGCTGACAGAATCTAGACATGTCCCCCCCTCGTCTTGCAGAGCTCAACGGCGAGGCCCTGCATCATAACGACGTGATAGAGCGTCACACCCAACTTCATGGACCCAATTCTCCTCATTCAGGCGGGTCACCGCGTTTAGATCTTGAAGCCCACTCTGTGTTTACAGGCTCGGTTTCTCAAGACCAGCCCAGCAGCCTCAGCTCGTCACAGGTCGGCATACCCCAGCCCTCAGTAGCCGCAACATTAGACCGCGGGCGATCGGACTCGCCATCTCTGGGGAACGGGAACCCTATAGCGATTCGTAGGACACCACCGCAAGAACGGGTAGTTAGCGATATGAGTCACATAAGCGAGCACCACAGGAACCTAAGCGGCGGGACCATCAGCTCGACAGCCAGCCTTCCCTCGACACCGCCGGCGATACAAACAGGTTTCAACGGCCCGGTAAGCCCGCCATTGCCGAGCCCGCCGAGTGCACTTGACGATCACGGCCCCACCGATTACCTAACAAGCCGGAGTCTACCGGGCGCCTCGAGGTTAAGCGTATTCCATGAAAACACGGATGATTTCAGCGGGTCTTCCACTAGGGCGACGCATAACACACGATGATAGATCCGCGTAGGCTGATGTACTTTTGACGCAGGGAAAAATGGGATAGATGATATGAACGGCGCACTCTCTTAGGCATATTTTCTAATCACGATGATGACGATTCCCCTTACTCTCGTTCAGGATATTCATTCATCTTATCAATCAAACATATTTCTTACAACATGGCATATTATTATTGTACAGGACTCACCTAGTTATTGGGAGACGTAAAGGCAGATAATACGGGCATATTGACGTTCTGATTTAAATTCAGAATGAAGGGAAGAAAAATAGGACTCGCATAGGACAAATCAGGCCGTTCTCTTAGCATGCCTCCGATTTTCCTTAATACATACATTATGCCACGACGTTATATCCGAAGGATATTTCTTAGTAGACAGTGTCTGGATATTGTGCATTGTTGGACCTCCGTGCTTCACGAGTTGTTCTATCAGCTACGTCGCAAAGCCAGATCGACCTTGACGGATGTGTTGCTCCTACACTTTTACTGCTAGAACTCGGTCGTATCAAGATCTATACTTGTCTCCGGAAGACTCGCTCGAAAGAGTTCACATTATTTAGTTTATTAATTGTAGTTAGCTCTGTATAGAAATTAATAAGGTCCTACTAACTCAGCTTAATATTTCGGTAGGTACGTATAATAAATGTCGACACAGCTATATACAAATGGCAGAGCTATACCATTGCTTCTGATGAACTCTAAACGAATCATAGACATATCCTCTGAAAACCTAAAATAAAATAAAATAAAATAGACGAGCTCATGAATTTCACTTAATTTAACGCGAATCTTTTGCTCTGAATCAAGAGGATCAAGCCCAACGTACGTTATTGATCGGAGCCTACCCGGGAGGTATGTTTGAAAAATAGCGGGTCTAGCGCCTTACCCTCCACTGCCTAGCGCGGATAAAGCTCGGCGTGCTCCGTGGCCTCTCAAGGGTCCCCTAATAGGCAATCACTTTAAACCAAGCTAATCGTCAGCTTCTCGACCACCTAGCTTTCGAGTTATCGCAAAGCTTCGTCACGTCGAGTATTCGAATCCTCTACTTTGCGCGCGAACACCGCGCGATATACCAATTCGAGTACAGCTGCATCATACGCGATAGGAAGAACCCCTGGGATAGTTGTGCATAGGAGAAGTTGGGAAATATGCCTGGCGCGGGTTACGATGCCGTCGTGGACGTCGACGATGATGTGAGTTCACTTTCTGCGTAGCTACTTTTCGCCTTTTTCCATGGATCTTTGCGCGAACAAGTCATCAACATACCTGTCGAGTTCGGCAGCTAGCTTAGTCTCCGCATCCAAGACTATCGCGGCGTCAAACTACAATCACCAACGACCCAAAGTCTCACAACCCAACTAACCCTCTCATTCTCTTCCAACAGGGCGACCTCGGCCACACCGACCTCCAAGAGGACCTAGAATTCCACACGTCGACATTCACAGACGCATCGACGACAGGGCGAAAATACACCCCCTCATCAGGCTCCGGCCTGCCTCTGCCCGCAACAGCTGGGACCGGCTCCGGGTCTGGCGGTAGCGGCAGCGCGACCTCGAAGCGGTATCTCTGGAGTATGTCGTTCTACGCGCAGTTCTTCGATGTCGACACGAGCTCGGTCATGTCGCGGTGCTGGGCCGCGCTGTACCCGCGCGACAACTTCCTCGACGTCCTCGAGGGGAATCCGGATTTATACGGCCCCTTCTGGATCGCGACGACGGTGATTCTGATCTTGTTCCTTGGTGGCACGATTAGTCAGTATCTTGCGAGTAAGGGGGCTGGGCCGTTTGCGTATGATTTTGAGTTGTTAAGTGGTAAGTCTTGCGTTGTGCTATTTATTGCATTCTGCCTAGCTTCGGTCTCGTATTATCTCCTTCAGCAGAGACGTCACGGCCACAGGCTCGGTTCCCCTAACTATTCTCAAAACACGAATACACCCCCATTCAATTACTAGGTAGAAGCGCCGGCTAACACATCACTTTGCGATAAATAGGTGCCGCGGGCTTGATCTACGGCTACACCCTCGTCATCCCCGTCGTCCTGTACGGCGCCCTGCGCTACTTCGGCTCCGAGTCCGCGAACCTGCTCGAGTGCTGGGCGCTCTATGGCTACTCGAACCTGATCTGGATCCCCGTGGCCCTGATCAGCTGGTCACCCCTGACGATCCTCAACTGGGTCTTCGTGGGCGTCGGGTGGGCCGTGTCCGTAGCCTTTTTACTGCGCAATCTGTACCCCGTCCTCAGCGCCACGGACCGCCAGACCAGCAAGATCCTCCTTGTCCTTGTTGTCGCCCTGCACATGGGTCTGGCGCTCGCTATCAAGATCTTATTCTTCGCTGCTGGGAGCCCGGTTGCGAATAATCCTAATGTCGGGACTCCGGAGGGGGGTGATAAGGATACTGGCGGGAAAGATGGTGGTGCTGGAGACGCGGCGAGATTCCGATTTTAGGGATTAAGAGGATCTAGGTTGAATGACGGGTGTATGAGATGATATCGTCATGAGAAATTCCACCCGCGCACAACGTCCTCTCTCCCCATCTACCTGATGGCGGTTGAATTAAGGGCCAGATGCATTTGTCTCAAACTGTATGAATTAGGCTTTTCGAAGTTCGACACTACTCGGCGTTAATAAGGGATTTGGACTTGGTACCGTGATATATATTTATATAGGTGCATGTAGTACTGCACTGTACAGTAACCGGGGCATCATGTTATATTTTAGCCAGAGAGAATTCTATTTGCATTGAGCTGTTGAGCTGTTTCGAGTTCAGTTTCCAGCATGGTCCATCTATTTATTATCACAATACGTGTATGTTTACTTCAACGCTTGAGCTATATTTCGATGTGCGCCTTTAACACATGAATAGAGTTACGAGTACCATAGTAGAATCCTTTGTATAAAATCTGATCTAGTTGCGTAGGTCATAGGAACATTCCCGGTCCACGTTTTTCAGACCAGAGAAATTCTTTGCGGAAATCGGTACCAGAATATCAGCGCTGTCTTTTAAGTTGATCTTATTTATTGTATGTCTCCGATCCCATTACAGCATCAGAGATGGAAAGGAATATCTTAACATCGCCTTCCTGGGATATACCACAACCACACTCACACGTGCATCCCAAACATCTCCCCATCTCACCCTTCTCACATGCCCCTTTCCCTTATCTCTATCTACCTAGGTCCCTCCCCTCCCCCCTCACCGCTCAACCTTCCCCCCCTTCCCAACCCATTCAACCCAAGAACCAGGAAACTCCCCAACATCCTTCCATCCAGCCCCCCGCGCAATCCCCGCCGCAGCACGGCTGCGTACACCAGCTTTACAATAAAACACCACCTCGTCTTCCTTCCTAGGTTGCGCGAACCCGAACCGATCTTCGAATTCCTCGGGAGAGAGGTGGAATGCGTCGGGGGATGTCGTGATGGGTATGTTTAAGGCGCCTGGGATCCGGCCTATGGATTGCAGTTCGCCGGGCTCGCGGACGTCGATTAAGGTTACGCGGGGGGAGGAAGAGGGTTCTTCTGCTAATTTTTGTATCTGTGTGGGTGAGAAAGAAAGGGGGGGTTAGTTCGTGGTTTAGCTAGGTAAATAGTTGGGTAGGTGACAAGAGGTATGTACAGAGGGGGGGGGAAGAAGATGGGCGAGGTATGCAAATTTGAGGATAGTCAAACAATTGTGAGAAGGAGAAAAAGTGATAGAGAAATTACATACCTCCTCAAAACTCCAGATCTTACTCCCCGTCGCAGACGTCGTCGACCACCGCGCGGCGTTCCTGGTCGTGAGAAGAGGCGTATTATACCCCTGCCGTCTGAATACCCTCTGCTGCTGTTGTGTTACCCTCGGCGCATTCGTTACAGCCGCGACAGCAGTGCAGCTCTTGCTGCTGAATGCCGCTCTGGCAATCCATATCGCCGGGGAATCAGACGAGCGCACAGCCGGGCGCGCAGCTAATGCGCTGGTAGTCAGGATGCGGCGGGTTGGTATTGAGGGCATTGTGAATCAGCCGGCGGTGGTCGTGATCGCTTTATGCACTCTAGATTCTTTTGAGGGGTTTCGATAGGGCGTGCGCGGATGTATATACTAGGTAGGTAGGTACCTAGTAATTCTGAGCCTGCCTGGTCTAAATATGACTGTGATGGTTCACAGCAGCTTCATGTGTAGTAGGAGATGGGTAACCGAGGCGTTGCGACTTAACTATATTCACTGCGCTACCTACGTAATGCGGCCAAGAAAAGCTATGGCGGGGATAAAACGTCTATCCAATCGGCTTTGCTACCGGGGAGGTGAGCATACCCGGGTACTAAGGACGATATGAAGCTCTGATCCCAGCACATATCTGCGTATCAATATCACATTGCTAAACAAGTCTACTAAGACTGAGATTCGCATCACAAGAGTATCAACTTAATGATCCTCTTAAAAGAATATTGATAAAGGAAGTAGAAAAGAAGTGTATAGTAAAGAGCTCCCACTATAAATAAGAAAGTCGGGCTCTTGTATACATCCTGTACAAAGTATCTCACATTGACACCAAGGCAGTAGTAGACAAATAATCACGTCTAAGCTTTGCTTGGGATATCGGCTTCTTCAAGTTTCGATATCTTGGCCGGTGGTTATATAGGTATCTTGATACCTTTGATTTCACATAGTACTAGTAGGAAGGAAGATCTTAAGGATCATTGGGTCATACTTATATTTATATACCTCAGTATTTTACGCACGTCCAGGTAGGTAGGTATATTTCCCTACGCAGTGTTCTACTAGATCCGAATAGCCAGACAAAGCAAAAACGTCTCTAAGCAAAGCCCGAAGCTTATAGCAACTAAGTGGTCAATTACTTAGGTATACCTACGATTGATTCATTGATCAAGTAAAGAAGGCATAGTGTTAATAACGCCGGAAATAAAAAAAGCATTCGTATGAATCAAACAAAGAAGGTGAGTCACCACAGACAAGAACAACGTAGTCAGGATAGATTGATGTGTCGTTGGTGAGCTGTACGCTTGTTGATTGGTTTAAGCTACCCCAGCCTTGAGCTATGCTCCCACCTATCAGATCAACATTTTTCGCCCGGCTCAATGCCTAACATCTAACCATTCAATCATTGGGTACGTCCGGTCAGCGCAAGACGTCTATCTCGCCACTCCTAGTAGCATCCCAAGCTATCCTCCAGCGCCGACATCTTCATAACATCGCTACCAGAATGATTTCCGGCAGACGTTAAATGCTGCGATGGAGGGGTACGGAACCACCCTTGGCGCTGATCTCCAAGTCGCTTTAATTCAAATATGTACAAGGTCGTCATTACAATTATTCTAAACGTCCGCTCTTCGCTAAGCTCAATGCTCTATCAGCGGGTATCATCATATCTTTTGCGACTTAATGAGCGTCGTCCGTTGGGCGGCTGTCTAAGTCGTCATCTCTGTATGGCCATGCTCTATAGGCATGGCTGGCGTCATCATTATTTTACCATTTCCTCTCCTCCCATGTCAGGGGGCAATCATCCTAACTTTATGTCAGCTATAATCCATCACGAAAAAGTACGCCTGTCGATACATACCTTGGGAAAGATGCAGGCAAAGACCTTGATCTCCTCAGACTGGGGTGTGGCATGGTGCTTCCAGTCTAGTTGGAGCGAGGCCTTGCCCAAAAAGAGGGCCAAGTTAAGCTGGGCATAGTGTTGGCCCAAGCAGTAATGAGGACCTGTGCCAAAAACAAGAAAGTTCTTCTTACCCTTCTCCTCGGCGTCACCGGTGTAGTATCGTTCGGGGTCGAATTCGTCAGGCTTATCATAAACTTCGGGATCCCGCAGAGCCATGTATGTTGTGGGGATGATCATGGCACCCTTGGGCACGGTGTAGTTCTCGGTAATAGGGAACGCCTTCTTAGCCTTGTAGGGAACCATGATGACAGGAGGGCGCCAGCGTAGGAGCTCACGGACAACAGCACGAGTGTATGTCATAGATTCCAGTTGATCTAACGAGACGGGAGCGTGGATATCACCATTGCGGACACGGTAGTTCTCCTCGCGGACGCGGTCCAGAATATCGGGTCGCTGAGCAGTAATTTGGAACAAGTTTGTGGCGGCACTGCTTGTGGCATCCTGGGAGGCGAACAGGAAGGTGAAAATAGTGCGGGCAATCTCCATGTCCGAGAATACACGGATAACAGGGGAAGGCTTGACGAGACCTTCAGTGGAAAGGCCCTTCTCGGTAGCCTCGACCCATTTCTTCGAGTCAATCATCTCCTTGATCCAGGCATCCATGATGCAAGTAATGTCGCCTCCAGCGGCCATGCGAACCTTGGACTTGGCAGCACATTTGGCGAATTCCTCCATTGTTTCACGAGCGGCGCGCTGTCCGTACCATGTGCGCGTGTAGGGGATGATTATGGGGAAGTTGACGAGATCGAGAGCAGCAGTGACGAGATAGTAGTCATCGGCGATCTTCTGGATGGCAGAGTCGGCCATATAGTAGCCAGCGAAGGTACGGAGGGAAACGGCGCACATGAGCTCACGGAACTCGTGCATCATGGGAAGGGGTTTGCCTCCAGCATCCTTAGTTAGCTTGAGGAATCGGGCGAAATAGCGCTTGTACTCGGCTTCCTGGCCCGGCAGGTAACATTCGAGGGCCTTGCGGGTGAAAAGGTTGTTCAAGCCCTTGCGGTAATCGACGTGCTCCTTTCCATCCATGAAAACCCAGCTATCCTCGCCCAGAATCTTGGTAGCGATATCGACGACGCAGGGCTTGACGTATTGAGGAGCATTGAAAATCTTCCTAGCGAGGTCGCGGGTTGAGGCGATAACAACGAATCTAGTGAACGAAATTGTGAGCCAATGGCTATCAGGAAGAGGAGGACATTTCCTACTTGTGGAAAACCGAGACGCAGCTGAGAGGACCGCTCTGCCATTTTGCCAAGTACTCTTCGAATTTGGGATCTAGGGACTCCAGGAAAGGTCCAATGAACGGCTCCTTGAACTTGGGTCCGACGATAGAACCCTTCTGAAGAAGATAGCTAACTATACGGATTCGTCAGTCAAGGAATTCAGTGACTACATCAGTTTGAGCGCGTGCTACTCACTCTGATCATAGGCGACGGCTAGAGCGAGGATGGTGAAAATCCAGGTCAGCAGACTAGCGTTCATGACGGCATCGACGACCGATTCGATCTGAGGCGCAAAAGCTCCCGCAGAAGGAATGGCGTGGGCCAGAGGCGAGGTGAAGCTCGCGTTGGTAGCCATGGTCGTTTGGGGAGGGTTGCCGACCAGCGCAAACACGCGAATATCCAAGGGAGAGCTGTTCGAGTCTTGGAAGGTTTGGCAGCACTCGCGGGTGTTTAGCTCAGATAGGGTTGAGAGTGGTGGGAGAGGAAAGGAAGAGATAAGGGGGATGAATTATTTAAGAGAATTAGAGGCAGGAAAGTCTCGCACAGAAGGAAGTAGCAGCCGGTCGAGGAAGAAGGTACACGGTCCCGTCTAGTCCAGTAAGAGGGAGGAGTGTATCTGCAATATCCTGCGGAGTAGTATTAAGCTACCCAGGTAAGCTCGCATTCGCGGATCTCTTTTCTAGGCGTCTACTATATGTATAGCTACACTAGTCGAGGAGGGAAGGGACCAAGAGCAGCGGGAAAAAAAAAAAAGAGGAGAGCAGAGAAACAACATGTACATACATGTATTAACTTCCTTGCATATGCAACCTACCTCCCTGACGAGCTGGGTAAATAACCTAGGGTCGAAGCTGGAGAGCGGCATGTACAGTTTCTAGGGTCAAGGTACCCTTTTTTTTTTTTTTTCCCCTTAGTGTATATCGCCTACTACCATGCGAATCATCCCATCCGCTTGCTACATGTATCCTAATTGAGCAATATACCTACGCTAGCAGGCTAGCCGGAAAGTACCTCTACAAGCTCAAGGCAGGCACTACTCACATTTGCATGTAATTGCCTTCTACGCTCTATGCTCATTACGTGCTGTGTGACTTGACCTAGGTGGGATAGCTAGTGATAGCACGGTGATGTCGACCTACAGTTGAACCGCAACTCTGATAAAACAGGGTGATAGCATAGGTAAGTAGGTAGGTATGTATGTACATGTACCTCGGCACGCGATCCTTCGCACAACCCTGCCAAGCCAGCGCTAGTGCGTACCTACAGAGAACCCCGGAAGAATTGGAAGCAGAACGCTTATTTCGAGGGGTAGCTTAGAGCAGATTTGGGAGCTATACGAATGCGCCAATACGGATATTTCAGATATTCGCATCGTAATGATCTGATAGGATACAGACTCATCTCGAACTGAGCTCAATGTTCGAGAGCTGTTATTGTACAAATGTCTTGTACAAAGGATGAGGCGGGAGAGGAAGCGAAAGTATGGGCAGCGACTAATTCCAATGCCACACCCCCTTCACGAACCTCCTCCAAGCCATGACCATGCAGACGGATCATGGTAGTAGTACCCGAAGCAGTGATCTGTAGTACATATACTTGGCTGAGTGGCAGCTGTTATTCCTTCCAGAGCCTCCCCCTTTTCGCATTAGCCAATCTAAGACGATCTCCAAGAACAAGATGCTTCTCCCGTTCAATAGCGGGGCTACCCGTTCCAGTCATAATGAAAATAAAGCGCGAGACTTGAAGTGAGGCGCTAGGCTAGCTTACCTAGTGCAATTCAGCTGTATAATTACAGAGATAGAATTGTATTAGCTGCTAAATATCATTTTAGAACTTCGATTTGGTAAAGGCATCATTATCAACAATTTCAACAATTCGCCATGGCACACTACCTACCTACCTGGGTATCTAGGGGTCAAATGCAGTGTGATATGGTACATACAGCAGGTCGTGCACCTACATCACCTGTAGGCGCTACCTAACTAAGTATGTATGACAGGTACTGGTACCTCTGATGCGCCATCCAGCTAGATCGGCAGGCGAGCGGATGAGCAAGAGATTGAGTATCCGGCCATCTGGCATGCCCGTCTCCACCCATCGTCACCTTCGAGATCCCTTTCTCAATTGCTCAATTGGACCCTAGCGACAAGAAAATCGTTTGATAAAAAGATGCGGTGAAAGTCCATCTAGACTCTGCCAGATCATCCACGCAATTCATCTTTCGAGTTTTTATCACCAGCACGATGCTCTGCCCATTTGTTCCATGTCCTCTGATGATGCGATTTGCGCAGATCCTCTTTTCTAACTGTATCGTATTCTTAGTGGACCAATCATAGCGCCTCGCGCAGCCCTTTTCCGCGGTGGTTATCTCCGACTCCGCCTTTGGGATTACAGTAGGTAGGGAAGAAACTCGAATACGAATACGGTGGCGACCGACTCGCTGTACATGTACAGTACTTAGCAACGTATTGACAAGTCCAGCGCCGGGGCTGCAAGCTTCCGCGCAAAACGAAACCGCAAAGCGAATTTAAGAATTTGCGAAACTGCTGCGATGTACAAGGAATGTTTTACCATTTATCACGTGCTCTGTACCTCTTACAATATCTATTGACTCTCACAACTACATAGATAACCCGTGATAGGTGTCTTTAATATAGACCAGTTTTCTCTCTTCTTCGGCACTAGAAGATGATGTTAGAAAACTTCATCAGGAATCGATCCATACTACCTAGCATAGACTTCATTGATGTAACTAGGCATAGCTACGGATCTACGCTAAACCTTTCCCTCTCTTATCGTCATTAATGACAGTACTACGTACAGATGTCTCTGCTCTAAACCGCCCACTACACAGAACAACACGATACCAGTAAGTAAGTAGTACGTGATATCGTATACAAACCTACGAGGCGAGGTAGCATTACACCCGGGACCTCGTGGGCCGTTCCCGTGAGCTCGACGGGCCAGTACCAGGCATCGATACCAAGCGAACGAACTATCCGCCCTCCGCGTACTCGGACCCACGACGCGAGCGTATGTCCACGTGTATCTAGGCGTCTCTTTGCCAGCTTTGGTTTTAATATAAGTCTTGAAAAATTGTATCCATATTTATATGGTACGACCGGAGCATCTTCGAGTCTTATATGAACCAGAATTGCTTATAAACTACCTACCTACCTAGGTACTCAAGCAAATGCCTATCGAGATAAACAAATCACCAACATTTTAAGAGTTGGTCATTAGGTTCAGCAAGTGAACAGGGCGCTGCCCAAGGCATACCAAGTCCTACCATAGGACGAGTAGGATAGATACATACCTAACGGAGTACTACCGATTGATCATCTAGCCTTACCCAATTCTAACAACAGCACTGTCTTCCCGAATCACGACTTGAAGCCATACTTACCCACGCCGTGAATAACCGTCATCGCCATCAAATTGCAGCAAAATCTAAATCCCAGAAATGTATTTTCCCTTGTCTTCTAGTTCTCTAATTAACAGCCCGAAATGAGTCACACCTACTCACACCTCATGCATCCGCCATGTGCCATGTCATACAAAAATTGCCTATTCGGGAAAGACCCGTGGCTGTGCTGCCTCGCGTTCGCCAATTAGCAGTAAGTCCTTTAAGTCATTATGGCTCATCGCCGTGGCAAGCAAGCAAGCTGGCAAGCAAGCAGGCAAGCAATAATGTGTAAAGACAAGAGACCAAGATATGTGTGTGTCCAGATTGTCGATAATGCCTTGGCTGTAGCTAGTAGGTAGGTTATGCAGCGGTAAGGTTGGGTAAGAACGAGTATGACTGAGCCGGATCGTAAACCTTGTCGATGAGGCAGGCTGTGTGAATGCCAACGAATAATTGGCTTCGAAGGAAAATAAGTGCATTTTGGAATTGGGGTAGGATAATATGACGTGGGCGTTGCAGTTTGTTTTTGTGTATAAGTAGTGTTCTAAAGACTTAATGATGAAGCAAGATGTATCGTGATTCCATCGATTTCCATTGACCTTCAAGACAACAAGAATATCATCTAGTTACAAATACAAAACTTCATACTTCAACAACCCTTACCTCACACCCAACTTGAGTATTTCACTGCGTACCATTTCAACTCTCCAAGAAAACAAAATGATGCAACAAAGCACAGAACAGCGTTGTTCAAGTACGTATACCATCTTGTGAATCAAGTGTTAATCCATAACCTGATATATACCTACCCCATAAACAGACGCACTTGCTAACAACAACCTCAACCTATAGAATCCCAGAACGAAGAAGACGCCACATCCATGCGCTCGGCTAGCTCTTTCTCAAGCACAAAAACACTGCTACGAGAGAAATTCTCGTCGTCGTCTTCTAGAAAACAAAAGCAGAAGCACAGCAACCAAGTATTTCCGTCACCGTCGTCGACGTCGTCTTTCTCGAAAGAAGACCAGAAGAAGCTCGTAGATACCGCGATCAAGAATTCAGTGCGGATTGGGATCTGATTGACTTGGTAATTACATTTCATTTGAAATACCAGATCATACAATTCGGAAGCAGAGACGGCCGAAAGCAGACGACAATCGCACCATGTAGAAGATTGGAATTTTGACATCTGTCAAGTCCACCATATCATCAACAAGCCAGACGACCAGGAATAAATATCCTGCGTACGCCAAGACTACTAGGGACACCGGGAACCATCGTATTCACTTACTCACTCCCTCTACCATTCACCATCCACTATCTATCATCATCTATCTATCACCAAACCGAGATAGACATCAAGCCCTCCGCAGGACGCCTTGCAGTATCTATCTCCTTGCTCTCCCGTATATTCCATCTACACCCCGCGCAGCAAGCACTATCCATCCATCTACAAAAAGGAGATGTATGCATACAGCAACGACCCTATCCCATTCTCACACTCCGCAAGCGCCGAGGCCCGAGCGTATGATCTGAGAATGAAATGGGATCGGGCAGTGCGGAGACGTGAAGGAACAGCGTGGATTAGATGATGATATTTAGACTGAGAGATGTGTTGGGAGTTAAGGGGATCGAGGGGGTGGTGTAGAATACGCGACTTCTGATGAGGGCATTAGAAGTTGACAACGGAGGGGGGACGGGGCGGGGCGAAGTGAGGAGAAAAGGAGGAAAGGAGAAGGAGGTAAGAAGAAGAAATGGCGCAGGGGAGTAGTAGCAGGGCAGACTAGAGCAGAGCAGAGTAAGACAGGGTAGAACTTCATTTGCTAGAGCGGGTTTTATCAAACTCATTGATGGCGTGAGGTGAGAGAAATAGGGGAAAATAGGGGAAGGGGGGAAGATATACAAAGTCAAGAGCAGACAAAAGAGGCAAGAAGTAAGAGAGAAGAGGAGAGGTTGGCAAAAATAGGGAAGGACTGGATTAATTTCGGGATAATAAATCGAGGCCATCTTTCATTCTTGTTATACTCCTTCCAGGTTGTAACCATTTATCACTTGTGAGAGAAACAGAGAGAGAGAGGACTGGCAATACCACATGCGTCTGAAGAATTGACTTTGGATGAATAGGTACTGGGAATCATGATATACATCCAGTGCTTTTATTATCGTTGATATGCTTGCCACACTGCTACGAAAAGTTTGCCTTTTTCACTAAAACAATAATGTGAAACATCACAAGCAGAGTATCAAAAGAAAAGAAGGAAATAGAAAATGAGACATTCAAAACTCAAGACTAAACGAACAGTACGAAACCAATGATTTCTAGTTCTAACCACATGTCATGAACCGTGTGTCATAAAAGGGTATCTTATTCTGCTCTTCACGCCTCATACTAAAGCATACTCTATCTATTTATCTGTACCTACTTCCCTATTAACACAGCCACACAGCCTGTGCCCACTGGCCACCCACCTACTCCCCCATCGCAAGTTTCCTACCGCGAGAAAGGAAGCAAATCTCGAGTCCTAAGTTTCAAGTTCTAATGGCCCACGAGAAACATGAACCTAGCCCTCCTCACTCAACTAATCTAAAATGTATCGTCGAGGATATCATGGTTCACCTTGACCATAGTCGGACTATCTTCCAGCGACTCTTCCGGCTCCGCACCAGCCGTGATGAGGATATCGTCGACGATACGACGACTCGCTTCTCGGGCTATTACACATATACATACTAGGTTAGCAAATTGGTTCTATCTCTATTATCATAATCACAGCCACACCGCGTCTAGGAATCAAACCCTAATAAAAAATAGAGGAGGTATGTTGGTATGTGGTATGGAAAAGATGGAAAGGATGGAAAAGAATGGGGATAGGATAGACTCACCGGGCGTCTGCATAAGCTTACTAGGAGGAACCGCAAACTGAATCGTCTTAGGCGGACTCATACCCCCAAAGACGCTATCATCATCGATATCATCTTCATCGCTCTCCCAAGTAATCTCATCCCTATCTCTCTCCCTCCCCTTCCCTTTCTCATGAGACCTAGCTTCGGCAAAGATATCTCTTGTCTTCTTCGCCGTCGCAGGCGTCTGAACGCTGACTCCCGGTGTTCGTGGCCCACCACTCCTATTGCGTTGTCGCGCCTTCAGGGGGGACATGTACAGATCGCTTCGCAGCTTCGGGGCCGCGATCTCGGGGGAACTCATGGGGCTATCGGCCCACAGCGCGCGCCGCGTCCGGTCTTCCTCCGGCTCTTCCTCTATTCCCGCGTCCCTCTTCGGCGGCGATCGACCGCGGGTACGCACGTGCAGGGGGATAGTCTTGAGGGGCGTCGCCTGCAGTCTGTAATTCTTATCCAGCACGCGATGAAGCAATAAATCCTTCGATTTCTGCGCTGCGGACTGCGGATGTAGCGTAGGCTCATCCATAAGAAGCGATGACGAGCGCGGCGTCATCGACATATCGGGTAGGCGCGTGGTGCTTCCGTGGTGGTACGGGGGCAGTTCCATGGTGCCTTCGGCGGCTTCAGCGTACTCGTCTTCGTCGGCGGGTAAGTCGTCCTTAAAGACTGCTCCGCTCTTCAGTTCGCGGCGCAGGTCCTGGTAAGGCGAGCCAAAGTCGGCGAATTGTGCGTGTATGGATTTCGTCGCGGGTGGGCGCGGCGTGCTCCCTGTGATCGTGGCATCTTCTAGCAGGGAATCCTCGATGGTTTCACCGGCCCGTTGCTCGTGGTCTTGGTACTGGGAGACCTCGGTTGCGTCTTCTCGTGTGGCGTCGTACTCTGATGTGGTCTCGTCGACAGTCGTTTCCTCGGCTGTCGTGTCCTCGGCCTCCCCTGCTAATTCCTCGTAACCGGATAGTGATACATTCGCAGAAGCCTCGAAGAATTGTTTCCAGAACTAGAGAGTTACCGTAGTTAGAAATACGAAGCTAAACGGCTGCGGAGCTTGGAAGTTGTACAGACCTTGGAAGCTTCCCATACGTTCTTCGAATGTTCACCATACTGCTCAACAAGGGGAAGTATGCTGGTAGTGACTATCCGGTGAGCTTTACTGAAGTTATGGTCGATTTCTGGGGGCTGGAGTTAGCCTAAGGACATTTTAAAAGTGGTCAAGGACTATGACAGGGGGAAGCAGGAGAATGATCGATGCATTACATATCTCTCTACAAAGAAATGGAGACATATATACCTTGTAAGGTGAGTGTAATAGACTGTTCTAATCTCTCCAACTCCTCAGTCAAGCTGAGATTCCTGCTCGAAGATGAGGCCATACCGGGCCGCGACATTGTGGTGACATGTAGGAAAGCTCGATATCGATGTTGATGTGATTGACGTTGTAGCAACCAGCTTTGGCGGGGTTTCGGGAATTTTGTGGGCTACTAGCCAAGTCGCGTCGTAGCTCCCCTAGACACGCGATGCGGGGAATCCAGCTTAAGACGAAGGGCAGCCAAGAGTGCCCAGTGTATTGATACTACTTAATTACCCCTACACAGGGTGTCATATATCTACCCAGGTAGCTTTTATAGGGAAACAAGTTGAGGCCAACGCAAATGTAGATAATAATCTATCTTTATGATAATTCAATTGGGGTATCTCAAATAACAACAACATCAGAATCTAGGGCGGGAATAATATCCCAGCATGTCTAGCTTGACAAGCAGCCTATCAATCGTATTCTCATCATTCACGTCGCCATTCCTTCCTCCATCTTCACCCATCAAGTCCCTTTTCGCTCTTCTGCTCGTGGCCTCTTTCTTTTCGCTGAGGCCATGGCAGACAGTGACGAAGACTTCTATTTTCTTCTTGAACTTCTGATACAACTCCCGTATTATCACTTGACTTGCATCGCCCTCTACTTTGCCGCTAACCTCCAGCTGCACCTGTCTGGAGAACCTCAGCGTCAGCCTGAAAATATCTTCGAGTAGCGTCAAGACAGGCTGTTGTCTTTTCCGCAGTAGTAATGTGTCCATAATGCGATCGAGCATCTTTTCATGCTCCTCGCGCACTTCGTCTGGACTCACTACGTGGGTATCCAGTGTGTCCATATCCACTCGGGTCAGATCGGATTGCACTCCATCAAGCCACTTTTCAAATCGCAACCATGGCATATGTATGCCCGTATCAAAGAAATATGTGGCTACGCTCTGTACCAGATGCTGAGCCTCAAACCGGAACCGCAGCCATACGTCACCTGTATCTCGATCATGGCGCTGCATCCTTGATGTGTCTCGAGAAAGCTGACCCACAACGTACAGTAATCGCAGGATGCGGAGAAGGAGTTTGAAGATTTTGTCGTACTTGATCAGGATTCCTGGCGTCATAATCGGCGAGAGCGGCGCAGGTGCCTTGTAGGCTAGCCTCAGGAAGTCAAGTGCCTCAAGTGAAGTCGGATCCATGCATTTGTCGATTTCCTCAGGCGATAGATCCCGCAGAGCAAAGCTAAGATCACCTGGAAGATCAATCGTTGCATTCCCTGATCGGCTCGATTCTCGTGGTGTATCGGGTGAGTAAGTATCGCTGAGTACGCCCATCAGGGTCAAACGTAGTTCTGAGCTTGCAGGTGGCCATGTCTCTCTTCCATTCATGCGAAGACCCATTACACCCCCGGTCATAGCAACGCCGGATTGTCTCTCGGCCGTTTCGAGATCCGGATCAAAAAGTGCGTGGGATAACCGACTGCAGAACATACCGTTCCCTAAAAGCTGGAATTCTTTTTGTACACGTAGATGCTCTTTCAAATCATGTGCACTGAACAATAGTTTCATGTACTCGCGGTTGATGAGTCTTGCCTGTGATGTTACGAGGGGTCCAAAAGAATGGAGCGGAATAAGTGACCAGTGTAAATCGATATTCGAAGCGTTGGTTCGCTGTTTGCCTCCTTCGTGGAATAGGAGATCTTCGACTAAAGCCGATAGTCTATCCTGGGTGGCTTCATTAGGTGGCATTTGATTTAATGCCTGAATCGACGCTAGAAGCTGCTGTTCCAGATGTGCGGCGTCGTTGCCAAATACTTGTAGTATGCCTTGCCCCATATGGGTTATTTCAGCTTCAGATTCGTTTGGCAGTGTATTATCAGATGATGTCCCGAGTATCTTGTGCAGTATCGACTTTTCATAAACCGTCACCTTCTTCTGTATATCACCAATAGATTCCCAATCGAACAGCCATTTTAGCGTAGGGGGCTTGCTAGAGGCAATGATGTCAAGTTGACAGAATGGATGGTCTGGGTGATGTGTTCGAAGTAGTCGCAGGGTCTTGCCAGCCTCAAATATGACTAGCATAATATCGGGTGGTATGAAACTCGGAATACGGGCTTCATCGAGAACATAATCGCGCTCCTCTGTCTCGAATCCAAAGTCATCCACCTTGGAAATATCTTCGACTTTGACAAAGCTCTTCCCTGGCCCATCTTTGGTCATTGGGAAACCTTCTTCCGCTCTCACCCCTATCCATTTCTCAACAAAGTCAGTCCAAGGCTCTGTAACTCGCGACAAAACTTCGCACATAAGAACCGGCAGTAATGAGTGGTCATTGTCTAGGACCTCGGTCTCGTTGAATATATGAGATAACACCTGTTCGTCGGTTCTCATCCGTGATACACTATGGACAAGGGCGCGGAGATGAAGTAGCATCGTCCCAATGGGCTCTACTAGTGATTGCAATTGCAACAGTGACCTTACTTGCTTCCTACGCTCACCAAATTGCTGTTGGATAGCCAGTAGAAGAACATCAATAGTCTTGGCTAGTGCTATCCTGATGGCACTAGCGGCGCGCTGTAGGTAAGTTGGACATAAGATGATAGGAAACAGATTGTCGTCCCTAATCTTATACAAGAACCCTGTATTCCTTGAAGAGCACCGGCGGAGTAGCCGGATATTCTCATATTCTGTACCGCTGGGACAAAGGCAGACTTCCTGGTATTCCATACGAAGAAAACGGATCCTCTTCCGAGTGCGAGGGCGAGCAATGCCGCTAGATATGGACTGCTTTGAACAACTAGGTGGTTTGTATTCACAAGACCTAGGGGATCGTCCTTGTCTGCAATCGCAGCGTCATAAGCCAAAGGACCAGCCTCCGTGATGAAAAGGGGAGCTTTCTGTGGAGCATCGGAGAAGAAGCTATCCCAAGTCTTGTATTCCGCGGTATTCGTAGTTTGTTGCTCTCCTTCGTACCACAACTCATCAATGAAATCGAGATCATGCAGAGCAGTATCGTGAAGCGGTGCTGCGACATCGTTGGTATCATCGCTTTTATCGTCATGACCGTTTAGGTCTGAGATAGCGAAGGCCTCTGGAATCTTGAAAAAATCATTTTCCGGGCTATTGACAGGCTTGGAATCAGGTTTATCGTGGATTTGTTCATTCTCAACCTTTAGACCAAAGAAATGGTCCTCAGGATTGGAAGGCAATGCAAGCAAATTGCTAGATAAGTTGTAGTCGGGAAATGCAAATACATTGGCGAGCTCTTCTTCCGGCATGTTATCTTGGAAATAACACCATTTTCTCTTCATTGAATTACTGAGTTAGAAAAGAAAACTGTCATCTGAGTTGCAGCTTCATCATGTAGGCGCCTTGTAGACATATAGATAGATGGGACGGGAGCGCGTGTTAAGCAAGCGCCACAAGTTTAGAAGTCGCGTATTGCCCCGCGACTTGCTAAGCCACACTTAATAGGTAGCTACGATAGCTTCCACTTATCGTGCAGGTCCCAACGGGTTACCTAGGTACTCTCTCCATCGTCATGCCCGAAACCTGCATCTTCCCTTCTTCTACTCAATTCACTTTTTTGTCGACCCAAATAGCTGCCGAAAAGTTAATATAATATCGTTCATACCCCTTCTTGCGGCAAATTCAGTGCGGCCCCTCGCAATTGGCCGTTGGAAACTGGACATAAGTAATTGCCTATTTAGTTTATAATCGTGCTTCTGTTTCGCATCACTTGAGGAGAGCTTCATTGTTGCAGCAATATTGTTGATTAGACTGCCAAAGGATACCAGGAATCTCACTCGATTGTTTAACCCGCCTATCGGTTCGTGAGAATCGGTCATTAATTACAATGCCTCCAAAACGCAAGTCCAAGGTTTCCTTGGCCGAGGTCTCGACACCCAAGGCCTCGGCGACACCTGCTCAAGATGACGATGCCATGGACGTTGATACCCCAAACAAGGCCTCAGAAACACCTGTCGTCGTAAAGCCGTTCCAACCGCCCGAGTCCGAGGTTCTCGGCGACCCCTGGACCGAAGACCAGACCTCGTCGTTGTTCAAGGCCGTTATTCGGTGGAAGCCCTCTGGTATGTAGTAGAGAACTACCCACGTCTTTTATCAGCTATACTAACGATCCCACTCCAACATCAAAGGCATGCACAAGCACTTCCGCATGATCTCCATCTCCGAACACCTGCGCAACCACGGCTTTGACCCGGATACGGACAAGCACACGCGCATCCCGGGGATCTGGACGAAGCTGCGCCAGTTCTTCGACATGGAGATGATCGACGAGCGCGACAACTCCTTCGACTATCTCACGTCGGCCGGCGGCGACGAGCTCCCCGAGGACATCTACAAGGACTTCGACCTGCCGCCCGCCGACTTCCACGACCTCATGTGGGCGCGGGCCGCGGCGACGAGAACGAGCCGGACAATTGGAGCGACACGGAAGCCGAGGCGGAATCACTGTCGCTGTTGTCACACATCACGAGAAAGGGCACGCGCAAGCGCAAGCGGGGAGGTGAGGCTGCTACCGACGCCGCTAGTGTCGCGGGGAGTGCCACAGCCAAGACGCGGCGATCTAGTACCGTCGACGACACGGACCGCGATACCCCAGTCGCTAGTAGTCCTGTGACCCGGAGTGCGCGAGGAGCGCGAAACCAGAAGCGCGCAGCAGCCAAAGCGAGGAAATCCGAGAGCGCCAAATCCGAAGAGTCCGACCACGACGATGAAAATGAAGAAGACGAGGATGAGGACGAAGAGGAAGCTGACGACGATAGCAACAACAACAGCAGTGGAGAAGAGGAACAAGAAGAAGAGGAGAAAGAGAAGGAGAAAGAAGAAGAGACCGAGGCCCCTGCTACGCGATCCGGCCGTGGCGGCGGTGGGCGCGGCAGAGGTCGTGGACGCGGCCGTCCGAAAGGCGGGCGCAAGAAGAATTAGAAATCTGACTCGACACCTCCTGGCTCCGCTCTAACTATCTGGCGTCCGTGCATCCTTCTTCGGAAAAGTATCGAGGGACAATCTGAATGAGCGACAGCACCACCATCATCATCATTTTCACTCGACTCCCGTGGGTTTTTATGTATTATAACTGCCTATATGGCATGTGGTTGCATAGATTTGGCGCAAAGGAAAGGCAAGGCAAGGCAAGGCGAGGCAAGGCGTTTACGGATCGGAAAATAGAAAAGCATACGGCTAGAAGAGGGAGTCACAGCATGCTATAAAAGGAGTGTATGCATATGCGTGTATATATATCGCTGGCTTTCCACTTAGGTTAGACTGTATGGCTCTTTCGGATAGGATTACTCGATGGACCAGCTGGTATTGTTTGTTTTGCGCGGGGGGCTTTAGCATTGTTTGAGGGACGGGCGTTGAGAGATACCCTTTTCAATTATTTTTTATATGCAAGGGATGTTTGTTTCTACTTTGTATACCATGAGTCCTCACACGTGTTGTCACTCGATGGATTTGTTCTTGTCCGCCAAGACATGAGGATAGCATTATTAAACTTGCGCATAGAGTCAAATGAATGCGCCTGTTGTTGCACAACTGATAGAAATGTTATGTCAGGCCGCCTCCTTTCTCAGAAAAACATGTGGACATGTGTTTGTATGCAAATTTATTTGATTACCGCAGAACTAAACTGATGTCATGATACCTTTCTTTGTCCATCAGAAAGCAACGGCAGAAACCCATGAGCCTTCCCTTTTATCAAACACCACATGCCCAAACACCTTCTTCCGTAGACCGTCGTGAACTCTCGAAGCCGGATGGATGCAGTAAATAAGCTCGGCCCGAACACGGCGACAAATGTCGGTGGCGAAATCGTTTACTTGAGCTTCTTCTTGGGTCGGAGCTGGTTGGTGTGACCGCACTTCTTCTTGCGGCAGTTGGTGGCACGAGGTGGGAGACGGGCGCTGTAAGAGAGAGCAAGGTTAGTGTTTTCCGATCAAGGCTGGCTGTTTGGTTATCTCGAATTGGCATGGATTATGACGCCGGTGAAAAATGTTAGGTGAGTGGCAACATACTAGCACTTGCGGCAGATCATCTTCTCTGTTTCAATAGTCAGTATATGTGGTTTCACTGAAATGAGGGAATAGAGTACGAACCGCAGTTGAACTTGGAGGCAAGAGCCTTCAATGAGGGCTCAATGATACCACCACGTAGCCTCAGGACAAGGTGGAGGGTGGACTCCTGCAGAACGCCAAAACGTTAGCACCGCAAATTCCAAGGCAAATTTATTCTCTCGGAGATCTTTGCTCGTTCTCTCGCGCTTCTACCGCTCAAATTTCCACCTCGCTGAGGACTATCGTCCGGGAATCTGCAAAGGTATGACGAACCTTCTGGATGTTGTAGTCGGACAGGGTTCGGCCATCCTCGAGTTGCTTGCCGGCGAAGATCAATCTTTGCTGGTCAGGGGGGATGCCCTCCTTGTCCTGGATCTTGGACTTGACATTGTCAATGGTGTCGGAGGACTCGACCTCAAGGGTGATGGTCTTGCCCGTGAGGGTCTTGACGAAGATCTGCACTATAAGTTGGAAGAGGCAACGGTCAGCGTGCTGTCTAGGCAGAGAAATAATCGCTCCTTCTATGATAGAAGAAGATGCGCTTCTCTGTATGAAAGTATGAAGTACAAGGGGAGTCAGGGTGTGCGTACTTTTGACTGCTTTTCCTCGTGATGTGTTGTCGTGATGCAGACGAAAATTGAAGGCAAGCTGAATGATCAATAAGATAGCTGGTGTGGCGGGAGGTTACGGTTTCGCAGTGTGCGCTACGCCGTCTGTCCGCCAGCTGGGGGCTCAGTTCTCGCTTGTGTGCGAAATTCCTAATCGATAAGATTAGACTCGAACCCGCTTAGGGTACGTCACTTTATGCATATATCGACAGTCTCGTACATGACTGTATTGAGTCGATCTCTTCGATTAGCTCATACCGGTATTTCTCCTTTTGAGGCAGACATCAAGGAAGAGGCATCAGATATAGCAACATCTATTCTATTGAAAGTGTTGGGTTGAGTATCTCGTCATAAAATCAAATTATTGCCTTTGGTAGCATCTGGCAGGCACTTCATATGCCTAGGTATTGTAGAGCGTTAGGAACGAGCTTCTTCCTTTCTAAGTATATATCTAGCAGCTGAATCCTTTCCACTCATCCGATTCCAGTTCACTGCCTTTGCCTTTACCCTTCCGCTTGTTTCTAGCCTGCTCGATGCACCAGAGCTCAATCTGCCTCTCAACTTGTGTTACGCCCCTTATCAACGTCATGAGTGGTATGGCAGCCAACTCTGCCGCTTTACTATAGAAAACCTTAGCATGACATGGCAAGTCTGCCTCCTTACGCCAGACTGGACATAGATTCCTCGGCCCCGTCTTCTCGTCTTCTGAAGAGTCGCTTATCGGATCGACTGCTTCGATTATCCGACTGAACTTTTCGTAATTTTCCTTAGTTTGGTCATCTTGGCCCTTGATATCTCGAGTTTGCTCTAGCGTGTAGGAGCTCCTCTTCTGCTCGAATAGATTTCGTATTCTTTCGGTCGCTGTGGCAGTTATAGTCAGATCCAGTAACAATTCGCAGTTTTGCCAGATGGTGACTCACTGGGAGGCTCGCCGCCATGCAACCACATCCTCTCAAACCAGTCCATGTAATCATCCAGTTTCGTTTCCTCCATAATCGCCGCCTCCTCCGCCGTGACTTTGTATTCCTCCCCCGGCGCCAAGTAAGCGTGTTCCTCTATTGGCTTTTCCTCAATGATACCCCTCCATTTCTGCCAGTCTACTTTCGTCCGTCTGGGATCTTCCTGGCTTATTGGAAGTCTCTCAACCCCATCTAGGGAATAGAGCAATTTTGTAGAGACCACAACCAAGGATACAAGCAAGACTTCAGGGTTGTCCATTGTACGTATCTTCTTGCCGCGTTTGGCGGGGTAGGAAAATGGTGTTTCGAGGATTTCTGCAATACATTTGACGGCCATGTATATGTCCACTGTGCTATGTTAATTCTTGAATATGCCCATTCTTAGAAAAGGGAAATACGGACTCGGTAAAACTAGATCCGTGATCAAACGGAGCAGTATAGGGACATAATTTAAGGGGGGTATTGTGATACCGAGCTTCACTTTGTATGATGTGACGAGTCGCTGAACTGCATTCTGTAATTGTCCAGTTGGAAGGTGATCTCGCACCTGTAGTGCCTTGTGGTACTCAGCGGGTAAACGATCGCGCACATTACGGGGTAATTGGTTCAGCTTCAGCAAGTTAGCGACGCCAAACATTTCTTGCCATGGGAACGTGCATACGGGAGACAGGAAGTCTAAATCTCCCTTCTGGGCCCAACGGTGGATATCTGCCGTCGAAACGGGCAACCGCCTGACCAAACAACCGAGATAGCACAACGCGAGCGTGTCGATGAGTTGCGGCAAAGGCCACCGCTTCCGCCCATCCAGTGTGGTCGTTGCATCAGAGAAGTCAACATCAGAGGAATCACCCATCTCGCCCTGGGAACTGAACCACGCCGATGATGCGCCTGTCTCCGATTCATATCCTTTACCCGTGCTATCACCATCACGTCTCCGCAGGGGCAAGTTACGCACGCGCAGCGCCCAAAGCGCCCTCACCAGCTCCGTGAAATCATCAGGAAAGCCTTGGCTGTCGACAAGCCACTTGACCTGACGGATAAGAATCAGCTGGAGGACCTCGAGGTACAACTCGCGGCCCTCGTCACCCGCGAGCTTGACGGCGACCTTGCGACGGGCCTCCTTCTTCTTCCGCGTCACGCGACCCTGGGTGCCGAAGGCGTCCTCGTCGCCCTCGTGGTCCGCGAAACCCTCAAGCCGGTGACCATTCCGGCAATAGCGCAGCGCGTCCTGCGCGAACCATTGGCGGGCTCCGCACTCGTCGCATCGTTCGCCGCCCTTAAACTTATGGTACTTTGTTCGACCCATTGGGACGAATTTGGGCACTCAATGGCTTTCACAGCCTAATTTCTCCCACATTAACACTAGACATAATTAAATTGATGTGTATGTCGTGAGTTGATCTGCTTATGCTGCGCGGGTAGTTGCCGCCAGGGAGAAGGTAGGAGATAGGCGGTGGGATTCATTACTCGTTATTGCTGGGTTGCTAGCTCGGCCAAAACTGACATGTCCTAAGCTCGCTACCTACGTCGTTAATACCACGTGCCAATCGCGACTTCGAAAAATTTACCTGATCCCGACTTCGAGGCGACTTGGAGAAATACTATGGTCTTTCTCGGTCAAAACCCGTGTTTTCAAATAATGGGGATATCAAATTTTTACGTTTTGAACAATACACATTAGTCTACGTATCCCTATCGCTGACTTCTACTACTAATTGTGAACGCACCGCAATAAGGCGCCCTCTTCTTTTTTTATTAATTAATTTCACTTATTCAAAAAAGAGTCGCCATGAAGCTTGCTTGACGAGAATGGCATGGTGCTACTTCTGCTTATTCTACAATATGCTTGTGGCTAAGGTAGTGGTAGATACTACACGAGATAAGTTCGCACAGATCATATCGCCTGAATAAGCGGTTAGAAAACCCTAATGTAGCCGTAAGACTAGGCACAACGGGCAAGCTTCTCGTTAATGTGCTTTTTCATTGAGCATATCTAGGTTCGGCCAGATGTTTTATGTCAGATGCCTCCTTGATGTGTTTTTTTTCATCCGCATCCATGACTATGGCGAGACGTAATATAATGCGTCCGAGTTTTAGGATCCCAGTTGCCCGACGTAAAAGCGTTTTGCTTTTTACAGCATGGAGAATTTAGGCAGCGCGAAGTTCAGCCTTGACCGCGTGGGTCTCACCCATGGAGGTGAGGAGAGTAACGACTATGGCCCCGTTAGCACCAGTAAGCGTTCTATGGCGCTGGAATGATGGACTTACTGATCTCCTTGTTCTCATCGATGGGCTGTCCTTCCTCGTTCAAGAAAGAGCGGATCTGGTCACCGACCTCTCCCTCGGGAATTCTGTGGGTGTTGTCCTCATTGCCATCATCACCGAACAGGCAGAGAATCTCGTCGTTCTCAAGGTACATCTGGAGAGGTGCCTTGTTAGCCTTATATGTATTGATTTACGAGGAGCACGAGCAATCACGCACAAGAACCTTCTGCTCCTTGGCGACGTTGGGGACGTCCATGTTGTGGGTGGAGGGGCAGAGATCTTCGTATTTCTTGCCGGTGAAGATATCGATGGCGACCAGATGGACCTTGGCGTGACCGTGCTTGCCGGTCTTAGAGGTAGACATATCAACGATCTTGCAGGGGCGTCCCTTGATGACAACGAGACCGTTCTTTCGGAGGGCCGAGCATTGGGTGGGGGTGGTTAGGGAGGCATCAGCACCACCGGAAGCGAAATCGTAGTCTGCCTGCAAGCTCGAAAGTCAGTTGCGATAGTCCACAAATTCTGCTTTGCATACAATAGTGACTGCGAGTCTTGTTTGACGGGGAAGGCGATTGAAAAGATAGTGCGGGGTTGGCGTTCTGCGCAAGAGGAATTGGCGGTTAGGCGGTTGCTGGCCATGGTTCCTTGTCGCGCCGAGTGGACGTAAATGGCAATTTCAAGTGCGGGGTGGTTGATCGGCCTGTTGTATGTATTACTCAAACAATGGGAAATACTCACGTCGTCAGCCATTGTGATGAGAAGTTGTGCTAATTCGGGCGAGAAGAGACAAAGGGAGGGAAAGTGATGCACAACTTGTGATGAGAGAGCCCGAAGAAAAAAAAAATGAGGGAAGAGGAGGGTTGAGAACGATGGAAGAGGTGTGTGAAGAGGAGGAGGGGTCGACTTTGGTGCGGAAGTCTTATTCTTATTTCGCAAAAAAATACTCTTGTGAAATGCTGCCATGCCATTGGCTGGACCTCTGGTAGGTACCTACCTAAAACTTAGTAGATCCGCTACAAGGAGGTACCTGGGTACTTCTACTTGTACTTCCGAGCACTATTGGTAGCCTGGGTGGTAGGGGCCTTGACCGGTGACTTGTAACTGCATACTTCTTAAGGCTACTACAGTTCGGCATTGTTTGACTACATCCCGCATATATACATTGAGGTACCTAGGATGTAGGTAGGTAGATAGAAGCAACCCCCCATCAATCCATGGATGTACCTGTCCCTTGGTTCAATGCTTTGAGGCGGGGTTGGGGTCAACGCTACAGTGGGAACAGAGCGCCTGCCTGGGGACGTCCAGACTGCTGTCGGGGGCTGTGACGGATCCCCCAGATACCTGGAACAAAGAGTCTAGATGTATACAGATAGTTGAGTAGGTTTGTTTTTCTGCAAGTTTTCTTTTTCTTTTCTATCGAGAAGATCTAATTGGGACCGGTGTGACTCAAGAGTAACGTATGGCAAACCTTAACGGTCCCAAATCTCAAAGTTAGAGATCTGGGGATGCTGCAGTGTAAGAGGTACCTAGTCGCATGGACGCGGGTGAATTCGTACAGGCTGCATCGATTCTGATTGATAAGTCTTTCGCCTGGATGGAATTCTTTCTAGTAAACCTATCATTGCATATCTTATCGTTTCCTCCGCCTCAATATCCTCGTATGCATATAACCGCCTAGACGCCACCTTGCAGTGGACCTGCAGGGAGGGACCTCACCCCAGGGGCGTTTAGGTAGGTACTTTAACTAATATCCGTTAGTATTACTAGAGGACCTACCTATAGTGTTCCTGTCAGAATAAGCGAGCCAGTCCATTGGAGGTTTAGAAGTGTGTATTGTTTTTTTTGTTTTTTTTTAATATGGTGGATCCTCGGAGTTGGAGCTAACTTAGCTTACTCCCAATATCGCGATATCTACCAACAAGACCCTCTATTCTGATAAATACAGCTATAGTTCCCAGTGGAACTGGTAATTTATTTTTAGCAGTTATGTTAATAGGGGGTCGGGGCTCGTAATAACTTTGTTTTTAATAAGTTAAAGATTTATTATATTAAATAATAATATTAAAAAGTGAGGTTTGTATGGGAAAATCTACGGTGGGGCTATTTAGAAGTGTCGCAGGATTATGGGTCGTCGCCGAATATTGGTGCCCTCTAAGCGCAGCGAAAGAGGGAATACTATGGGTGGGTCCTCTAGTAGCTCCTACATATGAGCCGAGCTGGCTTACGTATCTATTTACACATATTCAGCTCAAGATTGTAGAGCAAAGCGCTATCTCATATCTGCCATTGGGGCTGCATCTATGCCTTCCGAGACTGCTAGATTAGAAAGCTCTTTATTAGAGAGCGCGCTTTATCCTTTGACCGAATAAACCTCAAATTAACCTCGAGTTGCGATTGATATAAACCCGATTAAGGTACACCACCATCAACTACGTCCTTTTATACCTGTCACCAAGCACAAGACGCCAACCCCTGAGATGAGCCAACGTTGTCACCGAACAGGCGAGTGTTAGGTGTTGGCAAAACGATGTGGCTCGATCGCCTGGCTGGGACGCAGTCGCCAGCACCCTCTCAACCGCCCAGTCGCTCATATTCTCCCGCACCACGGAGGCCTTCAAGCGGCGTTGGCCCCTATCTGACCTCCCAACAGCGCCCTGGCCTTACGCCGAGATCATCCAGCCTCTCTCTCGCATCCACCGATTCTTCCGCCTCGACTGTTGTAGCATCCTCTCGGCGCGCTGCTGGCTCTAATCTTAAACAGACCACTACTGCTTATGCCGGACCAGATCCCGTGGATGTTCTGGGGGCCCTGCTCCGCGGGAGCTTTGGGCCCGATTCTCCTCCATCATCCGACCACCAGCCAAGTTCGAGTACCTTGATAACATCTGACGACTTGGATGCCGTGTTCGACTTTGGAGACATGCCCTTGCGCTCGCTAGCCCTGTCAGACGAACCTCAATCTACATATATAGACAACAAGAGACAACAGTCAACAGAGGAGCGTAGGTTCGCACGGGATCGCGGCTCCGTTTCCTACCATGCTAACGTATAATTCTAGACGAAATAGCCAAGGCTAAATTTGAAGACTTACACCAATCCATCCAAGCCTGTGACGAGATACTAGCGTCTGTTGAGACCAACCTGGCGAGCTTTCGAAATGACCTAGCTTCAGTGTCAGCTGACATTGAGACTCTTCAAGCGAGATCAGCCACTCTTAACGTCAGGCTTGAAAATCGGAAAGCGGTAGAAAAGGAGCTGGCGCCTGTTGTTGAGGAGATCAGCGTTTCACCCATCGTTGTAGCCAAAATAGCAGATGGTCATGTTGATGAGGCCTGGGTTAAGGCCCTGAACGAAATCGACAAGAGAGAAACGGCGTACAAAAAGAGCGATTCAGGCTCGGAGCAAAACAAGGGATTACAGGACCTTGGTCCATTATTAGAAAAGCTGGTACAGAAAGCTATCGAGCGAATCAGAGACTTCTTGGTTGCACAAATCAAAGCTCTCCGGTCTCCTCATATTAATGCTCAGATCATTCAGCAGCAGAACTTCCTCAAATTTAAGGACCTGTTCACCTTTTTACATAAACACCATCCTACCTTGGCAAATGAGATATGCCTCGCGTACATGAACACTATGAGGTGGTATTATTTAAACCAGTTCACACGCTACGAGAATGCTTTGAACAAAATCAAACTTCACGTGTTGGATAAACTGGATGTGCTGGGCAACGAAGACACATCGCGTAGGGGCGCTGTGCTTTCAAGCTCAAGGATAGCTGGACCACCTCATGACGCATTCAACCTCGGCCACCGTATTGATATTCTTCGCACTAGCAACCAGGCCGCGATTTCTTCTTATCTAGCTGAGGAAGATCAATCTACACATTACCTCGAAACGCCCTTCCGCAACTTCAACCTCGCTCTCATCGATAATGTGACATCAGAGTACACATTCCTCGCATCCTTTTTCTCCCCTGCCCTCAGCTATTCTACGATCTCTCAACATTTTGCGTATATATTCGCCCCGACACTGCAACTCGGACAGGCATTAACGAAAAACCTAGTCGCCGAGACATACGATGCTCTGGGAATTCTTCTTTCTATCCGTCTCAACCAGCACTTTCAGTTCGAGCTTCAGCGAAGGAAGATACCGGCCGCTGATGGATATATCAATGGCACGGCCATGATCCTCTGGCCACGTCTGCAATTCGTCATGAATGCGCATTGCGAGTCTATCCGGGCTTTAACCACTGCGCTTCCCACGCGACCGCCAGGCAAAGCCGACCAGGCAAAATTATCCACGGCACCCCACGTAGCTACGCAGCGATTCGGGCAGCTGATTCACGGAATTCTCTCCACGAGCACTGAAGCTGGGGATGATGAGCCCGTAGTCACGAGCCTGAGGAGACTGAGGAATGAGATCGAGGCTTTCCTGACGAAATATAGCTCGGCTTTCGGCACGGATAAGAGGAAGCGCGAGAGATTCTTGTACACTAATTACAGCCTGATCTTAACTATCATCAGCGATGTGGGAGGGAAACTTGCGAGCGAGGAGCAGGAGCACTTTGAAGGGTTAAAGTCGGCGTTCCAAGAGGCTGCGTAAGCGAGACTTTTGTCGTACTCTAGGCAGTATGTGGGCTACAATGTCTTTTTCTTTTCTGTTAGCGATTAGCGGTTTACATGCTCGTTCTTGGGAACAAACATATTGAAGAAAATATAAAGATGATTGCGCCATGAAGAGTTCACTTAGTCCAAGTAATGTAAAATTCGCTTCTTGGTTCTACCTATCCCATCTTCATTTACGTAAACTGGTCCGCGGGACCAAGCAAGTCCTTTCTAAAACTAACCCGTGAATAAAGCCGGTACTACCTATCCCAAATACACCAACCAAGCGTGCTGCCGTTCCCATAAACGTGTACTCTGATTTTTTAAAAAGCAAATCATATCATAAAAAACCACACAAACTTTTATCTTTTAGTTCCTTCCTATCTGACAAATCTAGCCGTCCACGCCACGAGGCCAGCCCAGGCGCTTGTCCGCCGCAGATAGATAGCGCCCACGCCCACGAGGATCGTGAGGAGCAGGGTGCGATTCGCCCACGCCTTCTGCGCCATCTTGGTCCGGCGCTCGGCCCAGCGCAGCTCGCGGACCTGTTTCTCGAAGAGCGCGTGTCCGTCCCCCAGACTCTGGGTGCTCAATGCATTTACATCGCGCGTCGTCTTCAGGACGCTGGCACTCGAGATGCGCCGCCAGGTGGGGAGGGATTCAGGGGGGTGCGCGTCGAAGAGCCCCGCCGCCTCGGCGATGACGGCTTCGAGGTCGAGATCGGGGGGCAGCTTGGAGAGCGCGAAGTGCAGCATGTCGGGCTCGTCGTGCTCGAGGAGCTCGTGGCGGCGGCGCAGGACGATCTGCGTGAAGACGTAGAGGGTGAAGACCTGCTCGCGCGCGATCAGGGCGTCGAAGAGGCGCGCTATGTCGCTGTACCGCTGGACGTTGTGGGCGAACATGGTCAGCGTGTCGGAGAGGGCGAAGTACGGCTCGTTGCGCGAGAGGTGGGTGAAGAGCGAGGGGTCGGCGGCGCGGAGCAGGTCTGGGATCAGACGGAGTTGGGTTATGGCGGGGGAGAGCGTGGGGAGCATGAAGTCTCTTATGCGCAGCACGGAGAGACGGGACATTGCTGGTGCTCGGAGATGAGGGGGCAGCACGAGGAGGAGCACTTGGCATATGTCGTGGTAGCCTTGGAAGTAGCAGAGGTAGGGCTGCTCCCGCAGAACCTGGGTGATCAGGTCTGAGAGTTCTGATTTCTTTTCTTCAAGCTGGGCTTGGGAGTTGTCTGGTATGATAAGTTAGCCGCGTGTACGGCGTGACGGTAGTGGCGGTTTGGCGTATGAGCGTACCATTTGGGTAATAGACAAAGCTCCTATCGACGTCTAGTTTCACTTGATCTTCATCCCGATGTCGCGGTAGCTCCTTCCAGGAGCCTGAATGTTCTTTAGAACCATTGGAAGCCTCGTTGACGTCAAACCCAAGTAGTATTGGCCCTGAAAAAGAGTTCAGTATTTGGACATATCGTTTTTTGTTGTTGTTGGAAGAGTAGTGAGTTAGTCGACTTACATGCCTGAGCCCGTAGCTGGTCTGATAGAAAGCCGCCCGGTGCGATAGCCAAGGCTCTGAGTTCCTCTACATCCCGCGCATCACAGGCGCTTGAGATGCGGGCTTGCTCATCCACGCCTGCGGTTATAGAGGACGCCGCATCCGCTTCGCTTTCGTCAGGATACTGATGTTCTTCTGTGGTCGAAGCCATATGGGTTGAAGTGTCGAGCCGTCGCTCAGCCTCGTGTGACAATGTGGGTCTTACAGAAGAGGACGCAGCTTGGCGTCTCACTCGATGAATCTCTCAATGTCAAGGGTATGGAGTTTGGGAGTGTCGGAGATGAGAATGTCATGCAGTTTGTAGCAGAGGACAGTATTTAGGCTCCATTGGAGACAGGTATCAATAATATATATATTGTTGACTCTTTTCTTACCTTTCCCTCTTTCTCTCTTCTCTTTCTAAGGCTTAAAGATAGTCGACCACATGAAGGCAGGGTTGATTGAAACTTAAATATAGGTGGTTATAGTGAATTGGAATAATGAAGTCTAAGAGATTGGGAGAGCCAGCTTATCGTTTTGCATCTGATGAATGAACCTTGCAGAGTTTGCTCATGATGGATGAATGCTTCTTCTACACGACTTCTGGCTTTGTTGTATATATTTATCTAAGCAACCAGGATGTAGGTAATTTCTAGTTTGAAAGATGAGGTTCCAGCGTTGAAGGAGCAATGCCTGAAGAGTCGTCGACATGCCCACGCGGCCACGCCTGCATCATGTATATAACCGAGCACTATGCATCAAGGTAGGGCAGGCATATGCCAGGTACACTGTTGTACATGTATACTAATAGGTACTCATCCTATCTCCAATGGTGGCAGCAGCTAAGATCTCAGAGAGTGGCGCTTTGAATAGGTAATTTACATATCGAGCAACAATTGGCAAAGTATCCAACACCTAAAGCCCTTTTGAAAGAAGGCATTTAATAATCGGTTTAATATCCGCTAGAACCTAGAATGTAATACTTAGGTATTTACATATGTACTTAGCTGATTGGAAGCTACGTGCGATAAAGGAATGATCATGCATACCTACATAGGTACCCACATACCCAATTGTGCATATAGGGCAGAAGTGTAGATATCGAGAAGCCCACCAATAGAAACGTTCCCGGGATGAACCTTCCTCCTTGGGTACCCCACCATAGCTCCTGCTGTTGTACAGGCACTTAGACGCTTCACTCGTTGATCATAAGCACGTGTTGGCCATCTGCTGGCATTAAAGTGCAGCAGAATTACCGGCCTATCTATTCTGTCTTTATCAGGCGCAGTTTGCCTTGAGCACTTGGCCTAGTCGGGTTGCCCCTACTCTGCAGTCCAGCCTCTCGGAGCTCCCCCGCCCTCTCAAGGACTGACTTGTCGACAACGTTGTGACGTATCACAAAGTTCAACTCCAGGGTCTGCTATATTGATGGTACATGATGTCGCCGTCTTCTCTCATCCCGGACGCACCACGAACGATTAGGAAAGAGGTAGTGGCATCCTGCATAAGAATCCAAATTCGATTCGACTGAAGCGTACGTGGACGCGCATCGCTTCTGTCCTGCCGCCTCGAAGCTACAGGCGCCGGCTCCCATTACAACGTTGGGCTTGATCTTTCGAGGAGCTTACAGCCCGTCTCGCCGCCGTTCTGTCGCTTCCTTCTTCTCTCCTGCCATCCAGAATCTGTCTCTTGAAGTGAAAGGGCTACCCAGACAAGAATTACTTCCGGCAGTAGGAACTATGAAGAGGTTGTATTACACGTCTTACTGTCCTACTTCGTCTTCATTCTCGCGCCTCCTCTCGTGGATGTGCGAACAATTGATTCTTGGAAGCCCCGTATTGAAGACGTGGACTTGATCCGCTATCTATGTATATCACATTTTATTCGACACGCTAAGAAGGTATTCCGTTAAGCCACGTTCGTGGCCAGGTTTCATATGACCCTGAGCGACGAACAACACATATTACCAGCATTCCCAGCATTCCCAGCATTCCCAGCAGAACACGGCTCCCACATATTTATCCTAGGCGGGACAGGACCATGGCATCTCTCCAGACGCATGTATTGGTGAACAATGAATGGGTCACCCGTACCGTAACCGCCGACCAACTCATTGGGAAGACGTCTCATTCTCGTACCAAGTCGGAGGCACCAAGGCACCTGAAACCGATACAATGTGGCATCCTCACGAGAACAGTCATTGAGAGTCCCATTACTCGCTGGGTGCTTCCCGCACAGCTACGGTCGTTTCGCTTCAACGACGTAGCCCTCGTCGGGGTATGTTTGATTATTTATCCTTTTTCTTTTTCTCGCCAAGCCTTCCACTTCAAACGACGCATCGTCTAAGTCAATCGCTACTCCCTTGGGGTCTTGAACAACACTTATGGCATTGACGCTGTTTAACCTTTGGATTGAACTATCCTTGCTCTTTCATATACCCAATATATCATGTTCATAATTTCTAATTAGCTGCGTTGGCTAGAGTTAGTATTGCTAACAGTACCAACAGGATCGTTATGTTCAGATATCTGAGCCTGACGCAGATGGTCAACTACAACCTGTTTCCCGGAAAGTGTACACTCATTCGAAAATCAAGAATTGTCAGGTCATAGGCATTCACGACTATCTGAGAAAAAGCAAGCAAGATACTATTCGCCGCAGAACTAGTGACGATGCCTCAACTGCTTCGCTCAAAGATGTGGAATTGTTCCAGCAGCTATTGATTGTAGTGCTCTCGGACGGTTCGATTGAGTTTCTGTTCTTGAAAGAAACCGCAACTGGCGACTGGGACTTTGTGTCGTCAAAGCATTCCGTTACTAGCGGAAGGTTGGTAAATCCCGGGTTCCACATGACGGTCAGCCCCGATTCGCAGTACATGGCCCTCGGTTGCTCCGAAGATCTCTTCATCGTGTATCAGCTGGAGTCGATAGAAAATATCCGCAGGCAGCATAACAAAGGACTACTCATACGGCCCGTTAGATCCGCACAAGCAAGAGCTGTGAGGGGCGTCGTCCATAAACTTGAATTCCTCCATCCCGGGTCACTAAATGCATCACATGTCGTCTTGTCTGTCATCACTGTGCGAAGAGGAATTCTCAGATTAGCCCTCTACGAATGGGAGGACACCGAGCGGTTATCCGACGCGCTGAACAAGGAGATGTCAGGTATAAGGCTTGACGCGACCCTTGGGATGCCTCTCCTGATTATACCCTTGATTATTAGATGCCAGTTCTTAGTCATAACAGAACATTCTGTAACAATCTGCTCAGACGTCCTTGGCGGCCCTCCAGTATTCACTAATGTTCCAATAGCGAATAAAGATGCTAGCGAGTGGCATCATGGCAGTCACCCTCCATTGTGGACAGCGTGGGCACGGCCACAACGGGAGCAGCCTTACCATGCAGCTACTGACATGATCTACCTGGCTAGAGAAGATGGATGGATAAATCTTTTGGAGATAAACAGCTACGGTATCGAAGCTAGTCTGTACATGGGCCCGTTGGAATGCAACATTGATTCGGAGTTCGCCGCTGTTAGCACACGCTTTGGAGATATCCTTATGGCGGGTGGGAGTCACGGCCATGGAAAGATATGGGTCGTACGTTGTGTTGCCTACCAATTCCATTGCTTCACGGCAAGTCTAACTCTGGCCCTTTATCTAGGTGGAAGCAAGACGAAATCCTAAACCTGTCGGTAAACTGCCCAACTGGGCTCCTACAACCGACATCACATTGGCAAATGATGTAAGTAGACTATCTAGACGACAGCACAAGAAGCTCTCAAAATGGCCATCGTCGGTCGACAGGGGTGCCGACAATATCAACACGCCCAAAAGAATATTTGCTTGTTCTGGCAGAGACAGATCCGGTGCTATTGTCGAGCTACGTTATGGAATCGAGGCCAAAATTGGCTTGGATCTCATATACACCTCACCAATCAAAAGGTGCTGGGTTGTTCCCAACTTGGATACTGCGACAGAAGAAGGGTTTTTGTTGCTACTAGCGCTTCCACAAAGCTCGGCCATTCTACATATCTTGCAAGATCTTTCTGAAGTGTCCGAGAAAGACCAGGACCAAACCATGTTCGACCTCCTCTCGACTACTCTTGCAGTCCACGTTTCTGGGAACACAGTAATCCAGGTCACAAGCACGCAGGCAACGATCGTATCCCCACATGGCTGGTAAGGCACTCATTTTCAATTTTAGTATTCTGCTACTAATTGACTGCCTGTACCGTCAGTTATCAACATAGGTTCGATATGATCGAAGATCAATTAGCAACTGTGATAGACGCGGCCATAGCCGATGGTACAATCGCTTTATCAGTCTACTCACAGAACGCTTTCAAACTGATCGTGTATCGTTATGATGATACCAAATTGATATCAAACAAGACCTTCGACCTCGAAGGTGAAGTCACTGCCCTGTCTACCGCTACATTTTCGTTTGGCACCTATGTTCTAGTTGGCCTCTCGCAAAGGGACTCGTCGTCTCTAGTGATATTCACTGTCAATTGGGATGAACTTGAGGGGCAACCATTGGCTAGCATCCAGCGAGGTAAGAAGCCTAAACCGTATGCCCGGCGCTATTCTGTTGCTTACTCGCGCTTAACTAGAGCCGGTAAAATTGACGTTGAAGGCGGGCAACGACGCGGACTCCATGGTACTCAATGCTGTGACTAGCATAACAACTGCTGGCGACGACAATATTGTGGTTGGTATGAGAAATGGGGATACCCTCATGATACGTCCACCAGACAACCACCAGCCCGAGCATCAGTTTATGGTAATTAGGACGAACCATTGCGGAATGTCGCCAGCCTACGTATTCAATGGCCCGGCACTCGCTACAGGAGCATCATGTCTCGTTTGTACCGATAAAGGGGTCGCGATTATGATGGAACAGAAACTTAACCCAGGCTTTTCCGAAAAGATCTTTCAAGTGTGGTTAACTGACGCCAATGAACCTCACTTGCCATCTCCTACAGTAGATTCAGTTACGGGATTACACCAAGTACCCGGCTATGACAGCTTTACATGGGCCATGATTTCTGGGGAACGTATACTCATAACGGAGATACAACCTTGTGCTGGACCTGTGCCGCGGTACTTGCCCGTCGGAGGCACACCTAAGGCAATACTATACTCGGAACGACTTGACGCTCTTGTAACTGTCGTCGCGAAGAAAGGCATTGATTCTTTGCACTTCATTGACCCCACGACAGGAACCGATATATCCCGTCCGACTAGAAAGCTGCCAAGCTCTGATGATGAGTATAAAGATATTGACTATATCTCGTCATTAGGCAGCCCAGACGTCAAAGTTACCGCTTTATTTAATTGGCGTTATGAATACGACGGGAAGCCCTACTCATGGTTTGCCATATTAGCTGGTTTGAGAGATGGCCAAGGATTACTCCTGGTTATCTCGGCGGAAAACGAAAAAAGAAAAGAAGGAGAACGACAAGCAGTTGTCGAGAACGAGGAAACCCCGCGTCGAATCTGCTTCTACACCATAAACGTTAAGCGCTTCAAGGAAGCGCTGCGTACCGGGACAACCGACGAGCACGGGATATTTGTGAACTACAAGACAACTCTCGAATATTATATCATAGATGACAAGAAATTCAAACGTGCCATGATATACGAACTCCCTTCCCCAGCCACGCGCTTAGAAGTGGTCGACGGACAATTGCATGCCCTCACAACTCATCATTCTCTCCTTATTCTCGATTACAAGTCCGTACCTGTCCGTGAAAGCGGGCGGATGGTCCGGCTGCACACGGACGAAATCGCCAGAAACGGGCTCTCCTCGATTACTTTACCCCTATCCGTTCATACTGCCCCTACTGCTCCCGCTAAAGAACGACAACAGCAACGGATCATCTTGGTCTCCGATCCCATGTGCACAGTCTCCGGTCTGTGGCCGCCGGGCGAAAACGCGTACACCTCTAGCTTCCAGCTGCTCTGCGAGGCGGAACTGGGGGTGTCGATCAGGAAGTTCGTCCAGGGGTTCACCCGCCCGCCTTGGAGCCTGCCGGGCCCGCAGACTAATAAACAGAGCGTCCTCGGCCTGGCTATAGATGGATCGGTCACGCAGTTCACGATCCTCGACGAGCATGTATGGCGACTGTTGGCGTTCATCCAGAACCGACTCCTACTGGGATCCGATCACACCATTTACTCGTCGTCCGATAAAGACGACGACAACGACGGCCATGATGATGATGATGGTGGTGGTGGTGATGGTGATGGTCGTAGTGATCGTTACGATAGTGCGGACGGGGAATTCTGGAAAGATCCTCGACTGCTTCCTGCTAGTGCCACGTCCTACTTCCCTACCACCAAGGGTCACGTCGACGGGGATGTACTGCAGCGCTGTCTAGAGAATAAGCAGTTAGAGAAAGTATTCACGAGCCCCCAGCACTTGGCTGAGATCAGGGGACTGCTGGTGCCCTTTGGTCTTGAAGCCGTAAATGGGGAAAATTCGACTACGACGACAACGAGGACGGCGGCGGCGGCGGCGGATGAGGATGCAAGCAAGGCGCTAAATTACGCGTATCATTTACTCGAGTATTATCTCGCTTCTGCGATTTAAGGGAGAGAAGCAAGCAAGCAAGCAAAATCTCATCTCGGCTTGCTGCGTTACATGATTGTGAGGAGAATGCTTTTTACGTGACGGATGGATATGGTGTGTTTGTTGTTGCTCGCTTTCGTTCGGGCTGAGGGTTTTCCTTACTGTTTGTTGCTTTTTCATATCAACATACATACGCTGTTAGTATCTATCTATCAGCCACGACAGAAAAATCATAAGATGGACGATGATAAGGATTATCATTGCTCAGTCTCGCTTATATTGGTACTGTGGTATGAGGTGTATATAAGTACTTCGAATGGTTACGGCCTATGTGATGACGTTTTTCTCTCTCTTCTTGCTTTTCTCGAGTCAAGCCCTCTCCTATCCCATCACACACAAAGCTTCTCTTATATCACTCCTCCCACTCTGCCTCCCACTCTTTTCGGGCCATGGTCAAAAGTGTGTACGTTTTTTATTTGATTTATTCGTTGTTTTCGGGGGGGGGGAAAGGGGAAATGGTGATGTTGGGATTCTTTGTCTACTACCATGAATCCAAGTATTAATACCGAGGTGCAGGTGTAGAGAAAGGATGGGGTGGGATAAGGTCGAAAAGTACAGGATGGGACCGGGTAGGATACGAAAGACGACTCGGTCAGCCAGTCAACATATGCGTGTGGACTAGGCCAGCGTTATTGCCTTGATTACTTAGTTAGTATTTAAGTATCTATCTAGGTAGGTAGGTAGTGTTCTATCCAAATCAAAGTGTGTATGTTCACCAATCAGTCAAACTGTCATGTGAGTATGCACGTAAATAATTCAATTAATAAAACGTAACCACTATCCGTAATAAAATCCATCCATCCATCCATCCATCCATCCATCCATCCACAACCCATCCACACCCACTACCCCCCGGCCCCTATTTCATTCCGTTTCATTTTCCTCCATCATCTTCTTGTCCAGTCAGTCAGGTGACTAAGTCAGTCAATCATCCGCTCATAAATACACGTTCATGTGCTTGGTTAGTAACCTTATAGCCAAGCCAAGCCAAGCCAAGCCAAGCCAGTCGTTGCCCTCCGATGTCGTAGTAGCCATAGCAACACAGCGCTGAACCGTGAAACTCATATCGCTGTGTGTGTAAAATACTATACCATACCATACCATACCATCTTACATCGCTATGTCTGTCTGTCTACTTTTTCTGTCTATTTCGCCTATGCCTATTCCTAGTAGCTTAGACCAAGTAGGTATTAGGCACATAGGTAAGTAGGTAAAGTAGCTTAGTTAATATCGAACAAGGGCTTAAGCTTGATGATAAGCGCCCACTCGTCGTTCGTAACCTCTTTTCTGTAGAACTCCTTCAGACAATCGATACTGGCACGCGAGATCAGACTGTACAGCGTGTCGGACTCCTCGAGCTGTCGGCCGTAGGTCGGCTGGTGACCGCCCATCTCGATCTTGACAGCGACTGAGGGCTGGCCCTTCTTGCAGATCGGGATCTGCTTGTGGTCTCTTTCGATCGAGGTTCTGCGTATTCAATGTCAATTTCAAATCCTGGGATAGCGGGGTTTAGTTGAGCAAAACTTACACTCGGCCCATGCTAATAATTTCCTTGCCGCCCGTGGCGCTCTGTTTCACGGCGGCTATAGGTGTGCCAACGCGGAGACTACCATCAACGACATCGACACCCACAACGATGGGGTTCGTCTTGTTGAAGACGGCCACGGTGTTGAGGACGCAAGGGAAGACGGCGAGAAGCTTCGACTCTTCCTTCTTCTTCTCCAGTTGTTCCTCCATGTGCTTTGTGAAGGCATCAAACAAATGGTAGATGATGTCAGCCGTGAAAATCTTGATGCCATTCTCCTCGGCATAGGCTGCAGCCTCCTTGTCCACCTTGACATCGAAACAGAGCATGACAGCATAATCTGGACTCTTTTCCAACATCGTACCGCACTGCATCACATCACGCTTGAACACAGGGCCGATACCAACGTTGGCCACAGGAATCTTGCAGTCCTTCAAGAAATCGAGAAGGGCTTCGAGCGAACCAAGTGTCGATGCTTGCACACTGACACCACGTCCCGAGGTGGAAACACGGCTGAACAGCTTGTTGAGATCAGCTTCAACCTCTTCCTCCAATTCTTCCTCATCATCATCAGGGCCAACGACGAGCAGTCGGGAGCCAGCGATGGCCCCTTCGAGGCCAGGGGCACTAATCTTGACACCCATAGCGGCCTTGACTTCCTTGTTGTGTACATATTGTGACTTGACACGCAGCTCTTTCATGACTGCCGGGGTAAGTAAAGCACGAATATTCGTGGTGATAGCGCCTTCGACACCACACACGACTATCCGATCGCCTTCCCGAAGAATACCGTTTGACAAGATGACATCGATAGTCATACCGAAACCTTCTATAGCCTTGACTTCGAGGACGGTGGCTTGTACTTCTGAGAGGTACATGAGAGAGCCAACCATTCTTTCTTGCGTTAGTTGTACAATCAGCTTCAACATATCTGGGATACCCTCTCCGGTGTGGGCGGAGGTTGGGACCAATGAAACGAATCGGGCCATGGACTTGTTCTCGTAGAAGACCTCAGCGTTGAAACCTTGCTCGGAGAAGGCGAGCTTGGTCTGCTCCAGTCTGTTCTTGAACTCGTTCTGTACACCACGGCTTTGAAGAGCCAAACTCTCCTGGAATCCATTGTTGTCAACCTTCTTCCAGCCATACAAACGATCGATTTTGTTGAGTGCAACGATGAAAGGTGTCTTTCGATCACGGAGCAACTTCATCGATTCAAGAGTCTGAGGCTCGAGACCGTGCATGATATCGACAACTAGAATAGCAATGTTGCAAAGCGAGGAACCTCTGGAACGCAAGTTGGAGAAAGACTCGTGACCAGGTGTATCAATGATCAAGAGACCAGGTACCTTGAGCTCGAACTTGCCATCTGTGTTGACAACGGCGGTCTTTGCCTTGATAGCCTCACCAGGGAAATACGTAGCACCAATCTGCTGTGTAATACCACCGGCTTCGCCTTCTTGGACGTTAGTTTGCCGAATCTTGTCCAGCAGCTTTGTCTTTCCTGTATCGACGTGACCCAAGATACAGCAGATGGGACTGCGAAGGTTCTCCTTAGATCTCGCAGCCAAGGCAGCCTGGTGGGCCTTCGCTCTTCGTTCGGCAGCCTCCTTCTTGCGCTGGGCCACAGCAGCTCGAGCAGCCGTTTGTTCCTCATCCTCAGAAGATTCCTCCTCTGATTCAGAATCGGACTCGGAGGCTGCCTTGCCCTTGGGCCGCGAAGGTAACTCTTTGGCGGCTTCTTTAGCGGACTTCTTCTTGCCAGCCTCCTCGTCTGAATCGGCATCCCAGCTGTCCTTGACTTCGTCGCCCGAAGCTGCGGCAGCTTCCCAGTCATCCTCAACCTCTTCGTCTGCAGCAGCCTTCTTGGCAGCCTCTTCGGCAGCGGCTTGCGCAGCGGCTTCAGCGGCGGCCTTAGCTTCAGCCTCTTTGGCTGCGGCTTCGGCTTGTAATCTTGCCCTCTCGGCAGCTTCGGCTAGAAGTTTCTCTTCATCAATCTGCGAAATGTTAGTAAAAGCGGTTCTCAAAGGAGTCCCCAAAAATGGTTACCGACCTTCTGCTGATTTTGCTTGCTACGCTTCTTGTTGTCGTACGGAACCTTCTTCTTCTTCTCGCCATCTTCTGAAGGGCCAACCTGGAGACCAGCATCCCGCATTTGCTGTAGCTTTCTCTCGTTGCGAGCCTTTTCCTCCTTTTGGGCCTTGGTGAGATACTTTCCCTCCTTCTTGAGTTGTTCAATCCTTTCCTTTTCCTTCTGCTTCTTACGAGCCCTTTCTTCTTCCTTTCGCTTCGCTTCCTCGGCCTCTTGTTTCTCTAATTCCGCAAGGCGAGCTTTCTCATGCTCGGCGGCTTGTTCGGCTTCTTCACGTTGCCGCCGTAACTCTTCTTGTTGTTTCTGGATGGCAGCCAAGTGCGCCGGAAGCTTCTTACCCTTCTTTCCTGGGGCCTCTGCAGCGGGAGCTGGCGCGGGAGCTTCTTTCTTCTCCTCAACAGCGGGTTTAGCGGGTTCCGCCGCTTTCGCAGCGGGCGCAGGTGCCGGTGTCTTCTTTTTCGCAGCCTAGACGAGATAGACACATGTCAGTACTCAAAGTCAATTGAGATGCTTAGTGCTGGTACTACTGACCTGTTCCTTTTTCCTCTGCTTTTCTCTTTCCTTCTTCAACTTCTCTTTCTCGGCCTTGGTGAGCATCCTGCCCGAGTCGGCGTCATCTCCATCGGCAACAGCGGCGGAAGCTTTGGCAGCAGCTTGGTTCTTGTTCTGCTGCTTCCCTCCTTTTCCTTTCTTTTCGGGCAGAGCAAACTCGTCCTCGGCGGTTGCTTCTTGCGGGGGTTGGAAGGCGGTGATGTCGGTGGGCTCCGGGGTGGCGGGTTGCGCCGAGTCGCCATCTACAAAGTTCTCGGACAGGCCCTTCTTCTTTCGCCTCTCCATAGCCTTCTTCCTGAAAGCCATGAGGCCACCAACGGGCGCATCCTCATCCTCAGGCTGCTGTTCAGCGGCGTCGGCGGCGGGAGCAGCATCGCCATTCGTGGGTGCGATGCTCTCTCCGAGGTCAGCCTCCCAGTCGTCGGCCGCCTTTTTTCCTCCCTTCTTTTTTGGTGGCATCTTGGCGGATTTCTGCGTTTGTGACTATATAGTGCTGAGGACTTTTTAGCGTCTTCGCTGATCGTCGTGCTACGCAGTGAAGTGTAGCAGATTCTACTCGAATTGAACGAACGTGATGCAAATTAATGCGTCCTCGATCGTATTCGTGTAGAGGTACCTCGTCAAGTCGTGAACTTGGCAGAGGAAGGCAAGGCAAGGCGGGGCCACAAAGGTGCGTGCGTTGCGGTGTTTAGACGGGCGATGGACACGGAGAGAAGGAGGATCAAGGATGGGCAAGTCTGCGGCAACTAAATTCTAGAATCATGTCCCAGGAGACTCCCGACACATTGCCTAGTTGCTCCTAACAGGTATGGTACTGTAGGTAGGTAGGCTTATCTCCGAAGACAAAAACGAGACGGGGCACAAGAAGAGACGAAATGGGAGAAAAAAGTTCGCAGGGCTCGCTCTCACTGGACACAATGAGGCGACAGAGGGTCCGAAATAGAGGGTCCGTCTACACTATGTACTAGCGGAAGGTTACGGTACAGTACATAGAGTAAGTGGTAGTAGGTAGGTAGTTAGCCGTAGCACTGGGAGTTGGCGTCGTCGGTCGATACTATTACTTGAAAGAAAGTATGTAGTAGTAGTATGTAGACTGACTTGTAGATTGGTGGGCTGAGCAGGTAGGTAGGTAGGTAGGCAGGCAGCTAGCCGACTAGTACCACTAATGATTGATGACTCTTCGGGGAGGTCCAATCGGTTGCACACATTCCAGTGGATAAGAATGACTCGGATGAAATTTTATTTAATTTTGTGAAGGTGCTGCTGTGCTGTGCTTCCGAGCACATGGCATGGCGGGGCGGGGACATCCCACTGCTTGCTGACTTTAGGTTTGCCGGAAACAAGTCTGGCAAAGTCCGAGCTGCCTCGTATCGATAAGAGTTTAAGCGAGGGGCACCTGATCATGGCGGGGTAATAATAGCCTCTACTGACCCTTATTACAGCTTCATTCAGAGAAATGCGATAAAAATCCCAATCATAATTCTTTAATAGCTAAGAAGAAAGGGGAAAAAATAAAATAAAATAAAAGGATTTTATAGCCTGTGAAAAAGTATAATGCAAGGACAAAAGAAAATCAGAAGGTCTAAAGCGACCTGACTCCGAATCGGGGAATCGAACCCCGGGCTTGACGGCACACCACAACACCACTTCTTATGAAAGCGATGGGTTGAGAGCGTCAAATGTTAGCCACTACACCAATTCGGAGGAGAAAGAAAGGACGACCTCGGCCGGACTCGAACCGACAATCTCTAGAGAATCTGCTACTTGGGAAAGTACCGAAATCTAGCGCCCTAGCCATTAGGCCACGAGGCCCAGTCGTTGTTGTTGGAGATCGGGGCCTTGTGGGGGATCTATATCCTTTGGTTGGAAAGTGGGGGGGCTACGGGTAAGCTAGGGGCGAGTTGGACGTAGAAGCAATCATTCAGCATAGGACTGGCTGACTGTTGTTTGTTGGTTTAGGTATTAACTGATTGGACAGTTAGTCCTATATGGTCGGTAGTAGGTATCTTAGGTAGTTTATGCAGTGTAAGTAAGCGTACAAACAAACCTTCTTAGAAATATTTCCATCTACATTTTTAGCCTGTTTTACTCAATATGCCAGCAAGAAGAAGTTAAAACCAGGCAGTCGGTCAGTCACCAAGGGAAGTGGATGTTGAGATGGTATGAATATATATAGGTAGCTATCACAACCAGCTTTCAAGAGGCATACTTTATAAAGCAAGAGGTGAAAGACCCCTCCTTTATAAATATACGAACATGATCTCCGTATCTCTTCATATTCTTCAATCTATACCATTCGCAACGACTCCTTGATCACTTACACATCCACCAGTGAGAGGGAAAGAAAAAAGCAAGCCGGCCATGCCAGGAAATAGGCCCCCTCGGTTAGTATTCTATTCAGAACTGTCATAGAATAGATATATATCACTCTAAGCTATTCTCGTCCTCTTTCCCCAGTTCCCGTCGTCGTTTATGGGACTTACAGTCATTATATGACTTTGTGACAGGTACACTCACATATATATAGTATTGTACGGAAGTAGATACCACAAGTATATCATGGGACTACGTAGCATCCACCAATTCCATAATGAAAAGCCGCATTCCGGATCCCTAAGAAAGTCTATCTAGAACTCACTTCCGTTCTGCTCTTTACTGTTCCTCTCTGCTCTCTTCTTCTGCTCTGAATCAGTGCTTGTGCTACTTCTCTCCCATCTCACGAAATCAAGCAGGCCACAGAGTACACAGGCATAAAGTAAGTAGGTAAGCAGGTAGTCTATTCTTCTCTCTAACACCACATGTCACCTATCCATCCATCCATCCGTTTCCGTTTCGAGGCATAGAACAATACTGATGACTTGCCTATCCCGAGGAAAAAATACTTCTTCCATCTTCATCATCATGAGTAAGTAATAACCCCTACTTCCCCCACCAAAGCGCCTCCTAACCCCTTCTTTATCCCGCACATAACATTTCAAAAAGTCATTACTTTTTTTAGCTTAAATTCTGTATCGGTCTCTAGGTGATTCTTATCGTGATTTACGCGATTTACGTGAGCCCGGGCTACGCCAATAGCCCTGGGGGGCCCGTCGACTCTTATCACACCGCTCCTGTGTCGGGGAATACTCCTAGGACTGAGCCTCTTCGACCTCAGGTTTAGCGGCATCAGCGTCCGTCATCTCCTCGTCATTGGCAGCCTCTGTCTTCTCGGGCTCGGCCTGTTTCCGAGCTTGCTCCTCCGCCGCCTTCTTGGCCGCGTTCTCGGCATCGAGCTTGGCCTGCAGGGCCTGGCGGTCGGCCTCCACTTTTTCAAAGTACCTCTGGGTGATGGGACCGGCCAGAGCTCGGATCTCATCTATCTTGGCGATGTAGACGCCCTTTCCAGAATCCTCACCCTCCTCGTACAGCCAGTCCTGGGAGAAGGGTTAACCGCACTGCATCAGAAATAATAGAATATAAATCATGATAAACTTACCTCAGTCTCGGTGAGCTTAGCTCTCAGCTTATCCTTCTCTTCCTCGCTGGCGAAATTGGCGTACTGGTCGTCCAGCTTGTTCCGCATGTCGTAGATGTAAGTCTCGAGCTCATTCTTCTTCTCTTCAGTGTCGGCCTGTAGCTTATCATCCATGATCATGGCTGCCTCCTTCTCGGCCCAGGCCTTCTTTAGGTTCTCGTCAAGAGATGTAGTGCCCGAAACGATAGGAAGCTCGCCCTTGCGGACTTGCTTCTTCACCTTTCGTGTCTTGGGCTTGCTGTCGTCTTTCTTGTCATCTGTCTCCATAGCCTACATAGAATAAACAAGTCAGTTACGTAGGTCTTACGGCCACGGCATTTAAGGCCCACGACTCGGCGTAAACCTGGCATGAATGGAAAAAGGAAACTCACGTCAGGGTCTTTCTTGTCATCAGTCTTTTCTTCCTTGATCTCCTCCTCGACCTCCTGGTCCTCGACGTAGTAACCACTCTCTACATTCAAGATACCGTGGATGTTGACTCTCGCCTTCAACTTGCAGATCATGAATTCTGACTTAGAGTCGGCCTTGACACCCTTAACAGAGAATCGGCCGATAAACGGAGAAATCTTGCCAGGGAGATCCTCAGGGTTCGAGTAGCGCGCCTCGAGGTCAAATGGCTGTTTCCGATAGAAGGTAAGGATCTTGGTGGATGGCAGGACATTACCCCGGCCGAAAACAGTCAAGCTTGTATCCTCATCGGGGATGTCCACATCCTTCTCCCACGAGAATTCGATAGGGTAGTGAACGATGTCCGCAACGGAGAAATCGCGGACCTTGAAGACAGGAGATAGAATAGCGCAAGCAAAGGCACAACCACGAGCGATGGCCTCGTCCTGGTTGAGGGTGAAGGACAGTTGCTTGTCAAAGAAGGCTTGAATTCTTTCCTTGATAGCAGGCACACGGGTGCTGCCACCGACGAGTTCGATGAAGTCGATGTCATCCTTGGTCAGCTTGGCATCGGCAAGGGCTTGCTCGAGCGGGCCCGTGATCTTGCTGAGGAGGGGCTCAACGAGAGCCTCGAATTCCTGCCGTGTTACCATAGCATTTACGTCAATGTCGTTCATAAGAGACTCGATGTTCAAGGGCGCTTGTTGGTTGGCGGACAGAATCTTCTTCAGCTTCTCGGCGCCAGCCTCGACACGAGCCACGGCCTTGGGGTTGTCCATGATGTCGATGTGGTATTTGCCCTTGAACTCCTTCCGGAAGTGGTTGACCAGGGCCAAGTTGAAGTCGCGTCCACCGAAGTGACGGTCGAACGCAGTTGACTTGACAGTCAGTTCACCCTTCTTGAACTCGACAATAGAGCACGAGTAGTTGCTGTGGCCGATGTCTACGAAGCAAACACGGCGGGGCTTCTGGTCCTCGGTAGGGAGATCTAGTTTTGTGATACCGTAGCCTAAGGCGGCGGCGGTGGTGTCGTTCATTATGCGAAGCGGCTTAAGACCGGCGATCTCAGCAGCGTCAAGGATGCTTCGTCGCTGGATGTCGGTGAACCACGGCGGCACGCTCAAGACAACATCGGCCACTGGTAGCTTTAACTCGGCGGCAGCGGTGGCCTTGACCTTGCCAAGGAACATGGCGACCAGCTGAGTGGCCGTGAACTTTTCTCTTTTGCCGTCGGGGCCGTAGGCGACCTCGGCGCCGACCTGACCATTGCAGTCTACGAGAGTGGCTGTGACATACTGCTTCTCGATCTGAACGTCGGGGTCTTTGAGGGCGCGTCCAGCGAGACGCTTAAGGGAGGAGACGGTGTTCTTGAGGTTAGAGATTTCTTGTGTCTTGGCAGCCTCGCCTAGGTAGCGGTTCTTGGGGCCGAAGCCAACGAGCGAACTAGGAACTATCATCAGCAAAAGAGAAACCGTTGCGAGGTAGGCGGGGCAGCACTAACGGTGTCGCACGGTTGGAAACTTCATTAGTGATCTAATCCATCAGTGATATGTTAGCCGTACAGCCTTGACCATAGACTAGAAGCATAAATCGGACGAGTTTGTGGCGTTTTGAGAGAGAGCCGGGGAAGATATTACGCACAACATCGACACCTCGATTTCTCGCAACAGCAATAACTGTGTTGAGCGTTCCGAAATCGACACCTGCACACCTCTAGGTTAGTTTGACGATACCATAAACCATATATAAACAAAGGCGCAAAGATGTCCGGGCTGGGAGAGGACATACCAACGACACTCATGGTGGCTGGATAGATGTAACAAGCGGAAGTATGTAGTTTGGTTGTACGGATCTAGCCCAGGTTTGTTGTATGGGGGTTTACTGCGTAGTTCTAGATGCGAAAAGTAAAGGGCGGCAGGTAATAAACAAAGCAGATCGAGTCTGGCTTGGGCGGTGACGGAGGGCGGGAGTGTGTGTGTGTGTGTGGGAGTGCGATGCGGGGGGGAAAGAATGAGTCTATATCCAGTCGTCTGTCGTGCTTCAAAGTTGAGGCGCTTTCCAATGTAGTACGCAGTCCACTACTTAGTACAGCAAGCAGTATCGGGAAAGGAATCTTTTAAATATGATGTAGGGAAAAGCTGCCCAAATGCGCAGCGGAGAGGAGGGACAGGCGGGCGACTTGAAATCTGCGTGGTAGTCTAGGCTTACCCCTCCTTAGCCACACCCCCAGGCGTGGGTTGTTTGTGTCGTTGCTATGCGGTGCGCGAAGTTTCTAGAGGCTTCACACTGATTTCAGGGCTTTCTTTTAAACGCATGCGGTGACCAGCAACCTCTTCAATGTTGATCTTTTAGTTATTTCCTTTCCAGCCTTATCAAGTTGACGATACTAACTACATATGTAGTGACACATTGTCTAAACTCATCTATCAGCCCAGTACCATCATAGTTGATTGATGAAGCCTCATCTGCTCACTACCTTTAACCATAAGCCTATTTAAAAGATAACCATCTGCCAAGTTTGTACCTGACGTTCTACTACCATACCTTTCAACAGGTAGTGATCAAAAAACCCTGAAAGGTCTTTTTTCATTACTCAAAATTACACAATGCCAATGTATCTACCGTGGTAACGCCCCCAGTTTTATTCTCCCTTTTTTCTCTTTTTTTTTTTTCCCTTTTGCAGTCCACCCAGCACTACCACTAATTACACCCCCCTCCCTGCCTCCCTTATCACCCCGCCTCGTTATCGCCCTCATTTTTCATACACGTACCCAAAGTGGTACCTACAGCATCATGACGCCTTGGTGAGGTTATTGTCTAGGTACGACTGGCCGGTAAATTTTCTCTGGATGTTCCCCTCCTGCCGCCCCGCTTGTAAGTACATACAAATATAGATCACTCGATCCCGTTTCGAGCAGACATGTGGCAGGACCTTGGAATCATAGATATAAAAGTTTGGAGTCTCCAGCTCTTCATTAACAGGGCAAAGCAGAAGACTTTCGGTGGCCAAGCAGCCAACGGAGAAGTAGTCATCAGCGCTGCTCCAATACCTACCTACTACATAGAAAGGGAGCAATATCATATCACAGATGAATAGTGCAAACTTGCCACTAGGTCATTCACCGTCCATCCTCTGCCAGTCATTTGGCTTTAATTGCTAGGCGTCGAGGATTGTAGAAGGTTGTAGAGTGTTGCCTAGCAACTATCAGCCGATGATTGGCAGCTGATAAAAAACAAGATGTTGTCTCCAAATCCTTGGTATGTCCACGGAGGCTTCACATGGTTACTATAGCTAGGTCATGTTCTCTTTTTCGTTTCTTGTCGCCCCCAATTCAAAGATTCCATTACTTTCTCTATTAATCGACTATGTGCTTCTTGTCCGCCCAGGATGGCTCAATACCCCGGCACACGGCCTCGTAGTCGTCGAATCTCTGGTCATGCAGTGTCAGTTTCGGCGTGGTCCAGAACATGGTCCAGTTCATGTCCTTGAACTTCAGTGTGCCTCTTGACCGCTCAAAGTACCACTTGTTGACGGGGTTGTCTTTGCGACTCCGCCAGCATACACCCTCAGGGAAACAGTCCCGGACCATGGCGTTGAACACGATGTCCGCCACGCCTCCCGCGCCTTGGCTTTTTCGGAGAACGGCAAATTTGTCCAGATACGGCACCCGTCGGCTTAGGTCTGTGGTTCCTGGTGGGACCTCCCACGTGAGAATAGCCCCGCCTTCGTACTCACCAGCAATGATGATACCTGCCAAGTTACCGTGGACGCGCTTCAAATAGTGCTCAACGTCGAGCTTCCGGCCAAAGGAGTCTTCGATTAGGTGGACCAACCGCGAGAGGTCGATACAGGGATCCGTTAAGTTGAGACTACTCTGTCCTGATTGCGGGGGGTTCCAAGGTTTTGTTTTTGGATCGGGGAAGATAGTGAGGGGCATACCACGCTTAGCCAACGTCGTCAGCGACCCTATCTGTGAAGCACCCGTTGACGATGTGATGGGCGTGAAGCGCTCCGATGGCAGCGAAGACGACTGAACTGGTTTGTCGGTTAAAAGACTATGTATTAATGGGTTTTGCCCTCGTCTCGTGCCGACAAGCGCAAGATCCATCACGTTCTCCTCGGGCCTACGCTCCTTCGCTGCTTCTTGTGGGGTCGTTATGATTGCTGAGGAAGTTGGTGGGAGTAAAGATAGAGCATCCCGTGCCAGTTTGGCGTTCTCCAGGTGGTGTGCTCTATCCGCGCTGTCTCCTGTTATGCCTGGACCGGCAGGAGCGCTTAGATGGGCCTGAACCTCCTGGAATTCCTGCTCTAGGTTCAAGAACATGTGTCTTCCTGTTGCTCTATTCTTTGCCGGAATGCCACCTAGGGGGTCGAGGATGATGATACGATAAACTTCAGCGGACCTTAGAACTTTCGTCACTGGAGCCTCCTCGTCAGGCACTTGTGCAAACTGAACCCCAGAGAGCTGCCTCGTAAACGCTAAGATAGCGTCGTTCACATCAACAGGCTTGCGGATGCATGTATCTGCCGTGTATCCAAACGACGGTATGATGGCGACAAGGTCATACTGTAGGGCGGTCATGAGCTCATTTGGGTTCCCGATGAATAGATCTTGTGAAGTGAAGCGTGACGCTAGAACACCTTCTTGATTAGCAATAGTGATTGGTGAGTCGATCACCCGTGCGCCCGGCGAATCGTAGTTGTCGATGGCTGTGGCTATACGTCTCGCCTGAACGGTTGCCGTTTGCCGCTTAGTGATTTCATCCTGCCCTTCTCCGTCGCAATCAACGACCACTACACTGACGAGGCCGAGCTTCCGAAGCCGACTAAGTGTTTTGGCAACTCCGTCAAGCGTCTTGTCATTCACCGTCTCAGGGACACGGAATTTGACTAGGGCCACAAACAAAGGCTCCTGTATTGTGAGATCCTGGTCCGATTTCGGACCCGCTTGTAAGCTCGCAGAACCCCCCTCGCTAGCCTGGGCATTGGTTGCTATTATGGCAGAAGGTTCTGCTACAGCTTTACGATTATTTGACTTGGCTTGTGTTGCCGTGCGTTGCTTGAAAGCTGTCGCCGATTTCCTCTCGAGGAAAGGCACAAACCTATTCATGTAAGCCTTGGCATCTCGCTTCGTGACCGAAGTCTCAAGAACGGTTACCAAGAAGTCCTGTTGTAACGTCAGCTCATGGACACGAAATAGGTATAACCGGAACTCAGTCAATACCCGTTCTTGAGTCTTTTTCAACTTCTGCGACTCTGAAATGGAAGCATAGGGTGACACCTTTGGCGGTGTGGTCCCACCGGTGCTCGCAGGTCGGGCCGGGAGAGAAGCAAGGGTCGAGGACGCTCTGCCTCCCGCTCCATGGGACAATTCATCTGGTTTGGTGTGGATGGAATGCTTGAGCAATGATGTCTGAGAGAACAAGAATCAATGAGCCGTCGGTTACATGCAACGTGTATTTAGTCGGGCTGTTGCGCGGGGATAAATGTAAGTATGCAAGTGTACAGCATACTGTAGATGTACATGTATATCATATATCATGGCAAGATTACCGAGGCAAGCGACGTACATTCCAGCCAGCAGCAGCAGCTTTCCTATACGGTGTATGTCGTAGGATCATGACGCAGAGTACATGGTATAGATCACCTTGGAATGTGGTAATCGAGGAGGAATGGCCTGCGGCAATTCAAGAGAAGATTGAAATAGAATGAACGGAGGGGGAGAAGGCGATGAAGAGCAATCTTCCAATTGAGCTTTATACCCAATTTGAACCTCCTAAAGGTTGTGAAACCGGTCTGTACAGTATGTGACTCAAAAACTCCAAGCGGCAATAAGAATGCAACCTTGAGATGCATGCGCATACACTCGGCCCTATAAGGTTAGAGATAGCGTCTCTGTAGGGGGAGCCTCAGGTCCCTTAAACCAGACCTAAATTACCTACCTAGGTGCATACCTACTCGCCTACCTACCTACTTCTACTACCTACCTACCTTGGCGATAAGAGAAGCTCTGATAAGATCTTTTTCCACTGCCCAGGTGCTACTTAGGTATGCGAACCTATAACTCCACTATTGGAAAGTTAGACCTGATTGTATATATTCCCACGCTCGCAGACCTAGGTGTTCACTTAACCTTTGCGACATTGACGGTAAATTTAGGGTGTCTAGGTAGGTAGGTACGTAAAGCGAGTACCTGATTGAAAAGTTAGATCAAAGCTTGACGATGTATTGGGGTAATCAGCCAAAATCAGAAGCTCGGCTGTAAGAATTTGGAGTCGGGTACAACAGACATATGCGTTTCCCGAAAGTTGCCCTGAGGATTTGATTTGCCTTTGTCGTGCATTGACCTGAGCTGGTGCTGCTTTAACCTGAGCGTAGGGTGAGCTTGCCTTAAGGCATGGATCAGGGGCCTCGTTTCTGGCTACACCGGCTCGGGCAGGCCGTCGTGCCGCTCCGGGATGAGGGCATCGTCATCGGCGGCGCGGGAATGTCTGTGCACAACCTGCATTAGATGGTCTTCGACGGCGAGCCGATGCCGTACTTACTGTAAGCTACCAAGCGGTGCACAAAAATACCGAGACCGCGAAGGTCAACCCCCCACCCCCTAACCTACCGAGATCGGAGATGGAGGGAGGAAGCCTCAGCCCGCTTCAATCCAAGGAAAAAACGAAGGTGATGTACAGAGCAGGAGCACATGAAGGCAATATGGATGCATATGATCTCATATCTACATACACACATGGCCGTAACGTTCCTCGATCGGCCTGTTGGATACGGATACGGAGATACACTTGTTCATAGATGTCACCTCGGTCTCAGTTTGTCGATGCAACACTCCTCACCACTTCACATTACATCGGATATTACATCCGAAGGCAAGCTTCAAGAGTCGCCCTCTTAAGCACCAGATATCATCTCTGTGAACCACGTGAATGGCTTTCACCGGTTACCTACCAGCTGCCAGCCCTGCTCCCCTGCTCCCCTGCAGCACCGTCCTCCTGGCGGTGTTATCTTGTCGCAGGTCCTTCCAGTACGTCGGCGCTTTTGCGGCCGTGGAGGCTCGTATCGGCGGTTCACAAAGCTTTTTCGGAGGTCATGAACAGCTTACGGAGCGCGGTAAGTGCCTCGCTAGCGGTCTGGCATCTTACCAGCGGGCTTGAGGCGTGTCGAGAGGGCTGGCAGCGGGTGAGAAACTCAACATCGAGCGAAGATCGTAACGTGTCGCATTCGATTTTGTCAGGGCGCTAGAGGATGTCGATATCCGTAAGCCTATCAGCGAAAAAGTTGTCGCGAGGGCGGCGGACAGCGCTGTTCGCGCGTTGCAAGACGTAGGAGGAGAAAAAAAAAAAACAGAGCTTAGAATGGCGTCGACGTGAGTAAGAATTGCCTGCTGCTTATATAATGGTGACAGCCACCTGGCTACTGTAACACTGTGTTTAGGCGTTGTGACAATCACTGCGCCCTCACGAAAAATGGGCCCCTCCTCAGCGGTGAACAAAAAAAGCGAGACCGCAAAACATACCTACAAAAACAGAACTATTTTACAGTAATTAAAAATAATCTTAAAACTTAGGATTGCTAAAATAAAAAGTACTAATAAATAGTAATTAACCTAAGAATTTTTTAAATTTTTTTCATATTATTAAATAGCTTTAAAATATAAAAAAACTTATTAACTTCATTTTAATCTACTTGCTATAGAGTTTTTAATTACTTAATAAGCCACTCCCCCCTAATAGGCTACATCTAAAAGCCTTAATAAAGCTTAATAGTAGTCAAAAAAAACGCGTTTTTTTAGCAACCTAATTAATTTATTTAATCTACTTTATATACTATTTATTTAATATACTTTAAAAAATAACCTTTAAAATCTTATACGCTTTTTATAAAAAAACTAGCTTTATAAGCTTATTTATAGTCTTTTATTATAATTTGCACTTAATAAATTTCTTTTATATTATAAAAAGTCTTTTAAGGGTCTTTTTTTACATGTTTTTAAGCTTTTAGCTTTAAAGCTTTTTTTTAAGCCTTTAGTTTATTAATTTGCTATTATACTTAAACTAATTTTAAAGCTAAAATATTAATCTTTTTACCTACTTTTTATATAAAAGCTATTATAGTATTAGTAAATCTTATAAAAAAAGACTTTAAGCTAGCAAATTAATATTAAAAGTTTTACAAGTCTTTTAATATATTCTACTTACGCTTTCTTTTATCTAATTATAAGGGCTCTTTTAAAGTAGTAGATTTATAACTTATATTAACTATTTTCTTGTTTTTAAGCAGTTATCTTTAGTTAAATAGCTAGATTTTAGACTTTTTAAATATAGCTTTAATTATCTTAGGTTATATAGCTCTTTTATATGCTTTTATATATATTATTAAAAATCTATATTTATAAATAGGCGTTAAAGCTAGTAAATGTGTGTAGGGTGCTATTTTTTTATAAAAATAGCGTTTTAAAACTAAAAAAATACCTATATTAGCCGGTTAAAAAATATAAGATTTATAAGCAAGTAAATAGATTAATTTTATTTTATAAAACTAAGCTTTATATATAAAGGTCTTATTTATATAAAAAGTATAAGTATTTAAAAATAAAACTCTTTACTACTTAAAATCTTTTAGTTTAATTTCTAGCAAATAGATCTTTTTAAGCTACTAAAAGGCTATTTGATTAATAGTCTAACTATTTATATTAGTTATATACTTTTAATAAAGAAAATTAGCTTTAAACTATTACCTTTACAACAAGTTACTTATAAAAATAACAGCAGGCGTAAGGTGACAGCCATCTGCTAGAAAAGTCTTTAAAATAGTCACCTAATTAGTAGCATTTAAATACTACCATAGGCCTGCCTTTGTTAATAAAAACCTTATAACCTTCTTATAAAAAGACTTACCTTTTTAGAGTTTATATTTATCTATATTTGTAATATAATATAGTAGAATTTGGTACTTTTAGCAAACGGCTTTATAATACTTAAAAACTTTAAGAATTTAAATTAGCAAGTCTATTATAGCTTTAGCGGCTTTAAGAGCTATTTAAAGCTTTATTTTTATATTTAGGTAGCGTTTAAGTAGCTAGTTAATCTAATACTTCCTAATCTTTTTACTATACCCCTAAGTCTTTAAAATACACTTAGTAAATTTAATAACTTTTAAGTGGTATAATATATAACTAGCGCTTTTAGAGTTATAAATCTATTTAATGATTTAAACTTTAACTTTAAAACTAAATAACTAGTTAATTTTATTAGCTTTGCGGTATAAAAGGGAGCTATTAACTCGGTGTTAAAAAGTAGTCCTAAGGACTCCGAAAAGCTTAACGGCTTTTTATACCGATTTACCTTTTTAAATCTTTGTAAATGCTAGCGCAATAAGCGTCTCTTTTTCTAACTCTATAGCTATTTTAGTATAAAAAAACAGCTTTAAATAGCTTTAATTAATTAAGTAAAGGTGGTAGTATTGGTGGTGTTGACCGCTAGTTTGGGTGGCCCACTAGGGGGGGTGGCCCATTAGGTAATCAAGGACTCTAGTGTATCCTTCTATATTTGCTGGTGTCGTTGGTGGGGGCCGGGGGGGTTGCGCTGCCAGCGAAAGCATGCCGTTTCGGACGACAAGCCGTCCCCGACTTCGCTCTGCCATGTATCTTGTCAAATATATTCTTCAATTCCCTCTTTAATTCGACTTTCTCCGTCGGACCTCCCACCTTCCACCTCGTCTTCGGCTCATTCTCGTGCTTCGTCACACAAGACCGACCCTTCTTTGAACTAACTCCGTTGGACAAGTATTGCAATCATGGCGGAACACAACATTGTTGTTTTTGCGGGCGACCACTGCGGCCCAGAGGTGACTGACTACCCCCGAGCTTTCCCACCCTTGACTCTGGACGGAGAGAGGCTGACTTTGGTTATTTGACAGGTTATTGCTGAGGCAATCAAGGTACGAGTCTGGTATTTGCGACCTGCAGTTGAGCACGTCTGACGCAGGATTCAGGTTATCAAGACGGTCGAGGAGTTGAGCCCGACTGCTGGCAAATTCAATCTGCAGCACCACCTGCTCGGAGGGGTAAGTCGTCCCCCAACGAGGATCATACGGGCCCAAAGACATCCACGAGAGAAGTCTCTTGCTAACCTCGGCGTTTCTTCCCAGTGCTCTATCGACCAGACCGGCACCCCCCTCACAGACGAGGCCCTCGCCGCCGCCAAAACCGCCGACGCCGTACTCCTCGGCGCTATCGGCGGTCCCGAATGGGGCACCGGCGCCGTTCGCCCGGAGCAGGGCCTCCTAAAGCTACGCAGTGAGATGTGCGCCTATGGAAACCTCCGTCCCTGCTTTTTCGCCTCCGATGCCCTCGTCGAGTCCTCCCCCCTAAAGGCGTCCGTCTGCCGTGGCACCGACATGATGTTGGTCCGGGAGTTAACCTCAGGCCTGTATTTTGGAGAGCGAAAAGAGTACGATGGGCTTAATGCGTTCGACACTACTGTTTACACGAAACCAGAAATCGAGCGTATCGCGCGGCTAGGCGGCTACCTGGCTAGGACTAGGGGAGACTCGCGGGTCATCTCGTTAGACAAGGCGAACGTACTAGCGACAAGCAGACTCTGGCGTCGTGTGGTTGAGGAGGTCTACAAAAACGAGTTTCCCGATCTGAAGGTCGAGCATCAGCTTATTGACAGCGCGGCCATGATCATGGTCAAGAACCCAACGCAGCTAAATGGCGTTATAATAGCGCCCAACTTGGCAGGTGAGCGAGGCCCCTCGTCCACCTCAAAGGCGGTTTGGTTAACGAGTTTTCAGGGGATATTCTCAGCGACGAGGCGAGCGCCATAGCTGGAAGCATAGGGCTCCTTCCGAGCGCGAGTCTCTGCGGGATTCCGGGCTCTGCAGTGCGTTCCATCTGTGAACCGATTCATGGTGAGACTCCTATCCTCCACTCGAGCCCTCATCTAGACATCAGTCGCTAACGCAGATGACAGGCAGCGCGCCGGACATATCAGGGAAAGGCATTGTCGTGCGTCAAGACCCCATTTCGGGCGATTCCTATCCATTCGCTATAAGTACAGAGCTGACATCATTTCCAGAATCCCATTGGCACCATCCTTTCCGTGGCCATGATGTTCCGATACTCTCTAAATCTCGCTCACGAGGCTAAAATCGTCGAGGACGCGGTCCGCGCCGCCATCGACGCCGGGCTGAGAACCAAGGACATGGGCGGCAGCGACGGGCACCGCAGAAGCAGGAGATGCCATCGTTGCTGAGCTGGTCAAGATTCTCAAGGCGTGAGATGTCTCACGCGAAAAGGAGAATAGACAGAGAGGTTGAAGGGGGGAAATGGGGGTGGAGGGGTGGAAGATTTGAAGAAAATAGTGGCTGGGAAGCGAAATGAGTCGAGAAAAGAAGTGGTGGAGGAAAACAGTGGTTGACAGAAAAGTGGTTGAGAAGAGATTGGTCGACAGATGAAAAGTGTTGACGAAAAAAGGGGTTGGCAGAAAAAGGGCAGACAAAAATCAGCTGCGAGGTTGAAGCCGCCTGAGAAATGACCAAGAGGGCTGGAGAAAAACTCAGAATCAAAAATTATGCAGAGGCATGGGCAAACCTCAATCAAAGATGAGCCCAAACTTCCAGCCCAGCAGAAACAGCTCTGCACAGAATATATGGCGGCCTTCACAAGAAAGCACGATCAAGTCCAAGCCTTCAGGTCAGCTTTGGAAGCAGGACTTAACAATCGGACGATCAGAATTGATGGGTAACTTCAAGCCTTTGCGATACGATTCTTGGTCACAAGATTCATGGTCAGGTGGTACTACAGGGCCAATTAGTGACTTGAAGATCAATTGGTTACGCCACTGCACAGAAAGCTAGAGAATGATAACCGCGGGATGGGGACACTATTATGATCTTAACTACAGAAGTTGGATCCCGGGTTGTAACTATTTCTGAGACACAATAGCTGAGTAGAATTCGCTAGACTCTGGCGTTGACTTCAATGGTTTATGCTCTGAGAGAACATCTAACGACACCGTTTCGGCGGTCAAACCCTACAAGTTACAAAATTCCCGGCTCTTTAAGGCATCTCTAAAGCCGAAGCCGAGAAATCACGTTGTTTTTGTCAATGAGGGATCATTGACGCTGGGTAGTGGTCTCCATGCGCTCGAGCTGCATGGCTGGCGAAATGCGTACTCGTCCCTAGGACTGGCACCACATTCACCATAAGGGCAATTAAACGGCATCTCTATACTTAGGAGATTCTGTTAGCGAATATGTCTTGCCAGACTATCCACTCGCCATTCCCTGTTTCGCTGTCTCTCTCCAACTTCAGTATCTTGCCATCTGCAAAAGGGGCATGTTCGTAACGCTACTAGTGAGACGGGAGCCTCTGGAGTTTTCGACCCGAAAGGTGGATCTCGTTAATATTTGGGCGATAACTGTACGGAGGCGCAGCCTGTGTTGTTGTTTTTTTGGCTGTGTGGCTTTCGACCTCGACTTCGCAGCATTGTGTGCAGTCTTCATACGACGTGGACTCTCCCGCCTTTTGCAGAGCCGTGAAAGTCCCAGCACAAGCCTCATGCGAAGCCTGAAGAGTTCTTCTCGATTGATGATGTCGCCAGCTTGGGAAAATAACTTCGCCACTTCTGCTCTTTCTTCGAGCTCGTATTCCATTGTTTGTGGTCTCAATACATCTCTGCAAGGCTTGATACCCTTCAACTGCTGAGCGATCTCTTTACCATGTATATTCTTATGAAAATCTGCGATGGCGCGTTCGAGACGTTTTGCGTCCAATTCCTTCCTCAAGTTGTCGACTCCCCTATGATATTTGTCATACCGCTGACTGACACCATCTCGTTTTGCAGCTGCGACAGACTTATAGCCATTCTTCTTGAGCCTGGCTAGAGCTTTGGATTGTTTGTTTCGGTATTTAACTAGTGCTGGGTTATTGAAAACTCCATCTCCCCCTCTCTTGGATGTTTAATTTTGTGGGAGCCTTTCCATGACGACTAAGGCGGCTTATCAGCCTGTTGAAGTCCGTTTCCGGATTGCTATCAAACACAATAACTTGAGTGTCAGCGTTCACGAAATTAGTTATGTAGTATCGTACGTAGGTAGAGGAATCTCCAAGTCAATGGCCTATAGCCTGATTCCGTTCCTCTGGAGTGAGGGCTTCTGTGAATAATCAGTATTATGCTTCTGTTCGACGAAATAGCTTACCGTTCAGTTTTCTCCCTGATCCCCGACGAGTATCGTATAAGCCAAGCCTCTTGGCGTATCCAAGGGCCCGGCCAATAGTAATCAATTGAGATCTGGTTTTGGCATACGTCAAGGCTTTTTCACAGGATATCTTCGAGCCTTCAACGTCTCGGAAGATCGATCGATGCCTCTAGTCGTCCTTCCATGATATTCGAGGTCGATCAGCCTCCGGTGGAACCTCGAGCTCATAAATCTGCTCTGGATGAGAGAAATCGTTGAGGAATGCACTATCAGCAAATGCCAAAGCCAGCATATGAAACACAGGATCATGCAGCAGAGTATATTCTTCGTGGAAGCTATAAATGATCGACTTGGACGACCCTCCTGTTTTTTGACGTTCACCAGTGACATCTTAAGGCTAAGACGAGCACACGCTTTCCTCCGGGGCTTGGAGGGAAAAGCTGAAACTCAATACACTGATATAGTACGCTTCCGATAAGCGCATCAGGTCAAGTACTCGTAGCCCCAGCAATGATCAGGATCGATGCGAGCTGCACACGAAGTCTTTCGTGTGTATAAATGCTCTCGTCTCGAACGTAATGGTGGCGAAGAATCAAGTCGAGGTCTTCGACAAAAAGCCCGGACTTCTCCTTCTGAGATAGAGGGATCCAAATCGAACTCTGGGGTAAGAACCCCGTGAATGTACTAACTATCAAGATTAATTTCCTTGCTAAGAAAAAAACAAAACAAACCAAGACGAAGCTTACATTGCCGATGTCATAGAGTACGCCATTCCCCATCTATCAAGCCGTCTTTACTGCAGGCAGACTATGCATATAACGTTCCATTATGTCATGATAGATGATCTTGACTCGAGAGTAAGCAAACCCTGCACTCACGAACCCCCCCCCCCCTCACGAACCACCTAAATATATTAAAACCTATTATTTTAACTAGAGGTTTAAAAAGCAGGGAAAATAGCTAAAAATAAAT